>JASFAX010007146.1:0-27519 GCA_030737875.1 Allium sativum | reverse complement strand
AAACAACAAACAACAATTTAAATGAATCAAAATGGATCAAAAGTGGCTAAAACCTCACATTTTCTCATAATCCCTCTTAATCATGTTTAAGGATATAATTAACAAAACTTAACCAAATCGTCCAAAATTCTTAACAGAGGCATAAAACATCATATTCAAATTTATCAATATTTTTCCAGATTTTATTTGTGTATAAATTCGCGGATGAACACTAATTACCCCTTAATCAACCGTAATTAGTGAGAAATCATGCAAATCACTCACCTTTGCCACAAAATGAAACACCAAATCTGAAATACTCTCTGATTGGGTCGAATCCCTATGTATAACAGCAGCTCCAACCTTGCTCTATTGCTTTTTGGTCTTGATTTGATGTAGTTTAGGGTTAATCTTCACTAGAAATTGTGTTTTGGAGTGGTTTAGAGGATGGAAGCCATTACTAGGTCTCAAGGAAGGTTTGTGGCGGCTCAAAACTGAAATGAATCGGTGTTTACCTAACCCTATCAGCCCTCCTATGTCTCTAAACCCGAAATCCCTCTCTGGGCCTAGCTGTTAACTACCCAATTAGGCCCGGTTAAGCAGTTTTATGCATTCTAAACCTTAATTCAGCCATATCTCCCAAACGGTAAGTCCGTTTGACTATTATGACCACTCTACGGAATTGTAAACCATCATCCGAATCTAATGGAAGTGGTTTCAGGTCAAGACTCCATACCAATCAAATGTTATGGACGAAACAAGATTAACTAGGGGCGAAACGGTCATTTAAAAATCGACAAAAATCATGAACATGGGAAATGACCCCACTAGTCGTTCCCCAAAAGTACATGACTATATGGCTTATCAAGATAAAGAAATAAATATTCTACGATCCCATGATGCGTAGAATACGGGTTGTTACATTCTCCCCCCCTTAAGAAATTTCGCCCTCGAAATTCCTTAACTAAGAAACAAACAAAGAATCCCGCACGCCTATCAATCATTTGCAAACAATCAAACATGCACATCAACAAAACAAGTCTTATCCTAGCATGCGGAAGACTAAATCGCAAATAAAACCTTACCAGGCAAAGAGTTCTGGATACGTCTTCCTAATGCTCTCCTCTGTTTCCCAGGTGCAATCATTCTCGTTCTCGCCCCACTGAACCTTTACTAGTTTCACCGCTTTCCTTCGAAGTTGCTTCGTATTGTGCTTGACAATACGCATCGGCTTGCGGTTCCCTACCGCCTCGGGTTCAACCTCGATATCATCTAACTGATCAGGTGAAATAGTCATATCGGGGTCGTGCACGAACTTCCTCAACTGGGAAACATGAAATACGTTGTGAACTCCCGCCATCTTCTCTGGTAAGTCAACTTTATAGGCTAAACTTCCAACTTGCTCGAGAACTGAGAATGGACCAACAAACCTTGGTGCCAATTTGCCTCTCCTACCGAATCGAACCACATTCTTTAAAGGAGAAATCTTGACGAATACTAAATCTCCAACTGAGAACTTCAAATCCTTTCGTCTTTTATCAGCATAACTTTTCTGTCTATCTTAGGCAGCCTTCATTCGTTGTCGAATAACCTTAATCTTCTCTGAAGTTTCTCTTACGACTTCTGGTCCAAGTACAAACTTCTCGCCAGTTTCTAGCCAACATGACGGAGAGTTGCACGGTCTTCCGTACAAAGCTTCAAATGGAGCCATACCAATACTAGACTGATAACTGCTATTATATGCAAACTCTTCTAGGTGCAAATGGTCATCCCATGATCCACCAGAATCTAATACACAAGCTCGTAAAAGATCTTCCAACACTCGATTCACCCTCTCCGTCTGACCGTCGGTCTGAGGATGGTACGCAGTACTGAGATGTAATCTTGATCCTAGAGCCTCTTGTAAGCTCTTCCAAAACCCACTAGTAAACAACGGGTCTCGGTCGCTCACAATTCTTTTAGGTACTCCATGAAATCTCACTATCCATTTTATATACAACTCGGCCAATTTAGCTGCCGTTCTATTCGACTTGAGTGGTATAAATCTTGCGCTCTTGGTTAATCGATCCACAATTACCCAAATACTATCGTGTCCCGATCTAGTCCTTGGTAAACCGTCGATGAAATCCATCGATACTTGTATCCATTTCCATTCTGGAATTTCCAATGGTTGTAACAAACCACTGGGCTTCTTTTGCTCGGCTTTGACTAGCTGGCAAGTCATACACTTGGATATAAACTTCCCAACATCTCTTTTCATTCCTTCCCAGCAGAAAGTCTGCTTCATGTCTCGATACATCTTATCACCACCGGGGTGTATAGTCAGTCTTGAGTGATGACATTCTTTAAGCACTTCATCCCTCAATCCATCGACATTGGGTACAACTAGTCTTCCATTATTCCGAAGCCATCCATCTCGATCAAGCCCATACTTGTTCATCTCCTCCTCGACTCCCGTCTCTAACTTGGAGATGATTTTCAATAAATTAGGATCGTCTCTCTGCTTGGAACCAATCTGCTCGATCAAGGTGGGTCTGATCGTCAAACTTGCTAACATTACTGGATCTAATTCACACTTTGGTCTGAAATCATAACCTGCGATATACTCCAGTTGCTTCCATTCTAAAAACATAGCCCCTAAACTGGCATGTCTTCTACTCAAGGCGTCAGCTACAGCATTGCCGTTTCCTGGTGTATATGCGATATCAAAATCATACGAAGCCAAAAACTCTAACCATCTTTGCTGACGGAGATTTAAGTCCTTTTGAGAGAAAAGATACTTCAAAGACTTATGATCCGTAAACAACTCAAATCTTTCTCCCAAGATATAATGTCTCCACATCTTCAATGCGAACACAATCGCTGCTAATTCCAAATCATGGGTAGGATATTTCCTTTCGTGCGGTTTCAGTTGCCGACTTGCATAAGCTACAACCCTACCACCTTGCATTAATACAGCACCTAGCCCGGTACCACAGGCATCCGTGTATACCGTCATCTCTTCATTCCCCTTAGGAATGACTAACACTGGTGCGCTTGTCAACTTTTCCTTTAGACGCTTAAATGCATGCTCGCACTTTTCGTCCCAAACAAAAGCTTGATTCTTCTTGGTCAACTGAGTCAACGGCGTTGCTATCTTAGAGAAGTCTTGGATGAACTTACGATAATATCCAGCCAACCCCAAGAAACTTCTTACATCTGTTGCGTTCTTAGGCGTAGACTAATCTTGTACCGTCGCTACCTTCGCAGGATCTACGGCGATACCATTCTCTGAAACAACATGGCCCAAGAATCTCACTTCCTTCCTCCAGAAGTGACACTTAGAAAACTTCGCTTTTAGGTGGTGTTTCCTTAACACCTCCATCACTGTCCTCAAATGTTCCTTGTGTTCTTCCTCGTTCCTCGAGTAAACCAAAATATCATCCACGAACACAAGAACAAACTTATTTAATTGATCTCTGAATACCTTATTCATAAGATCCACAAAATATGCCGGGGCATTGGTCAGCCCAAATGGCATAACCAACCACTCATAGAATCCAGACGGCGTTCGAAAGGCCGTTTTAGCTATACTCTCAGCTTCCACTCTAAGCTGATGAAAACCTGTCGCGAGATCTAACTGGGAAAACACTCTCGCTCCACTCAATTGATCAAACAAATCATCTATCCGCGGTAGAGGATACTTATTCTTCCTCGTCACTTTATTCAATTCGCTGTAGTCTATACACAATCGAAGGGAACCATCCGCCTTGGTAGCAAACACAACTGGTGCTCCCCATTCAGAAACACTCCTTCTGATAAATCCCTTCTTCAAAAGATCGCTGACTTGCACCCCGAGCTCTCGCTGCTCTCTTGGTGCCATACGACGAAGTGGCATCACTATAGGCCTGGCATCTTTCACCAAATCAATACGGAACTCAATCTCTCGGTGTGGTGGAAGCCCGGTCACCTCCTCGAAGACGTCCGGATACTGGCCAACCACGGGCAAACCTGACAACTCATCATGCGGGATGTCGAGGGAATTTAGAAAACTAGCCATTACCCCATCACTGGGTAGACCACCAAACACTACCCTCCGCCCATCATCCGCTCTAACTGTCACCAACAAGCCCTCACAGTCTACCACCACCCCGTATCTTTGGAGCCAATCGACTCCCAAAATAATGCCAAACCCAGTAAAGCCCAAAACAAAGCAATCACAAACAAACATGCATCCATGACTCGATAAGACCACATTACGGCAAATCATACTAAGGCTAGTCGAACCACCTATCGGGTTCGTCACAACTAAAGGTCTATCGACTATCTCGGGTTCCAATCCCAACCTATCTACCAGGTCACTAGATATGAAGGAACTGGAAGCTCCGGTATCAAACAAAACTCTAACAAGAACATCATAAACATAAAGCATACCTTGGATAACAACATTCTTTCCCTTCTCCGCCGCAGTTGGGGCATTCGACGAAGAAGGAATAGCATTAATGGCATATGCTTTCACTATCTGCTTCTCCTTCAAAGGTTCTGGACACTTGTCCTTTTGATGTCCGACTTGGCCACAGTTGAAGCACTTCCTATCCGCTGGCTTGGCCCGACACTCTTTGGCATAATGGCCCTTCTTTCCACAGCTGAAGCACTCAACTTCTTTCTTGTTCTTTTTCTTTTGGCCATCCTTGGTCTGATTCTGTTTTCTCTTGTTCTGAGAACCATTCTTGCCTCCACCGCTTGCTTACGGCTTTGGCTCTTCTGCAGATGTAACCTCAGTCTTCGACTTAGGGTATAGGCTTTCTGATCTCAAAGCTTTCCCCACAATCGACTCAAACGTCTCATCGATGTGGTTAATCAACCTTTCCCCCAAGTACCCATCCAAACCAGTTATAAACTTTTCGTTCTTCTTCTCGGCAGTATCAATCAAAGACAATCCATATTTTGACAGAGTATCGAACTCAGCAACATACTCTGAAACTGCCCTTCCGTTCTGCTTGAGCTCCAGAAACTTCCTAAACAGTTCTGACTTCTGAGCCGCTGGGATAAACTTATTGCTAAAGCGAGCCTTAAACTGATCCCAAGTAATCTGATCTTCTGGGGTAGCTGCCTTTATAGCATTCCACCAATTCATTGCCCGTCCTTGCAGCTGACGGGATGCTAGCCTTCTCTTCATCGCGTCCTCGATACCCAAGTCTTCGAAGATACGCTCGCAGCTATCCAACCAATCCTGAACATCTGTAGCCGACTCTGTTCCGTGGAACTGCTTCCGACCAAGACTAGTATAATCCTTGTTCAGCTTGGCGAAATCGGCCCAAGGCACCTGCACCACCACCATTAGCAACATTAGGGACTGCTTCTTGCACTTCCCTAAGCATCTCTCTCATGAGGTTTGTAAACATCGTCCTCATCTCAGCAGCATTCCCATTATTGGCTCCTCGACCAGTTCCTCTTGCATATCGGCTCATCGTTCAATCTGTACAGTGAAAACGATTAACCCTCTTCCTTGTGGTGTCAGTGCAGTGCAACCTTAACCTTATCTATACTAGTAGTATATATATATATAGCTTTTGAAAACCAAAATAATCACAAATACGCGCTCTCGTATTCGTGTACTAACTCTCCCTAGTGCCTTTCCCTAGGTAAACTACGCAACCTAGAGCTCTGATACCAACTGTAACAACCTGCCCCGCACCAACCGTCACATCCCTAGAATATGCTCAGCCAGTACGGGATGGATCGTTAGAAAGAAAGAAAATGGGGAAAAGAAGGAAAGAATAATCATCAAAGAACCAACGGCATATCTCACATCGTATGGAATAAAATATAATAGCAACATACTTTTGACATATAACAGTCGAGACAGTGCATAAGCTGAAAAACTAAACCAACACAGCAGCGGAAAATCCAAGTACAACTTATGTTCCAAACTACCATTATTAAAACTTTTCAAAACTGTCTCTAAAAGCAAAAAAGATAGGTATACTACTAATGCCCAAAGTAGATACCAGCAGCGACACAGGGAGAATAATAAGAAATAATATGTGCAAGCCTCCTGCTCGTCTCCGGATCAGCTACTCGAACATCACCAGCTAACCTGTCTCTAATCTGCTCGTGTGAGCACCCAGAGTAATAAGAAGAGACATAAAACTCTGGGTCAGACAAAAGTCTGGTATGAGCGATAAGCAGCTAAACAAAACAATAACAGGTATACTAAACCATACTTGAACCTGGACCTGCAACCAAAGAGTTAGCACAACATACAGCTCAATACTCTAAGGTGCCACTAAACATAAGGTGTCAAGATAACGGGGGTGGGGGTGTATATGTCAAACAATCAAACATAGCAACCATCCTTACGTCACTCACTCAGTGCGTAAAGCATACAATGTCCACCACTGTAAATCACTAGACTCATCGAAGTAGTGACGGAGTTCTACCTTGTACAACTACTGCTACAACCAAGCTTACCCATATGGAATCATGACCAAACCTTTTCAATGATCCCACTTCATTGGTGTGTAACTACTTTAGTCATACCTAGATCACTACATACTGTGACCCTGAACCCGTTCACGTACTTCCCACTCATAGTGATCCAAAGTTACAGACATCGACTACTCCTTTGCACACGTCCTGCAGCAAAGCCCAACTCATGAAGTGAATTCATTGGTTCCCAACTGGTTCCGGGATCCTGAGCTCTAACTTCCATTTGGACTACCTTTGCATCTAGGGTTTTCAGTCATCACCATCGGATCGGATCGGCCTTCTCCTTCATTGCCCAGATCGGTTCGTGACCATCACTTCATGTCCAAGCACATCGGGTCGGGTCGGGTCATCACCTCCTTCACTGGATCGGATCGCGCTACCATGGTTCGGATCGGGTATCCTCTCCTTTCCCTTGGATCGTGTCGTGACCATCCGGGTCGGGTCGTCTCGAGGCTTCGACAGTTCACGTTGTCCTCCTTTGGTCGGATCGTTCTAGTGGATCGGGTCTCCAACATGAGCAGATCGGATCGGGTCGCTGTCTCCTGTCAAGGGGGTTCGGATCGTGGTCTTCTAGCATGGGAGGATCGGAGAACTTCAAACGTGAGGGATCAGATCGCGTCATCGGTTCGGATCGGGCCCCTTCTCCTCCGATCCGATCGGGTCGGGTTGATTTCCTGCAGTTTTTCTGCAACTTTCCAGCAACTGTTTATTCGCCATTCGACGACGTTTTTTGACAAATCTAACACTTCTAATCAATCACAAAACATACCAAAGAGTCATAGCAACATGTAATAGCAACCACAAACAACAAAAAACAATTTAAATGAATCAAAATGGATCAAAAGTGGCTAAAACCTCACATTTTCTCATAATCCCTCTTAATCATGTTTAAGGATATAATTAACAAAACTTAACCAAATCGTCCAAAATTCTTAACAGAGGCATAAAACATCATATTCAAATTTATCAATATTTTTCCAGATTTTATTTGTGTATAAATTCGCGGATGAACACTAATTACCCCTTAATCAACCGTAATTAGTGAGAAATCATGCAAATCACTCACCTTTGCCACAAAATGAAACACCAAATCTGAAATACTCTCTGATTGGGTCGAATCCCTATGTATAACAGCAGCTCCAACCTTGCTCTATTGCTTTTTGGTCTTGATTTGATGTAGTTTAGGGTTAATCTTCACTAGAAATTGTGTTTTGGAGTGGTTTAGAGGATGGAAGCCATTACTAGGTCTCAAGGAAGGTTTGTGGCGGCTCAAAACTGAAATGAATCGGTGTTTACCTAACCCTATCAGCCCTCCTATGTCTCTAAACCCGAAATCCCTCTCTGGGCCTAGCTGTTAACTACCCAATTAGGCCCGGTTAAGCAGTTTTATGCATTCTAAACCTTAATTCAGCCATATCTCCCAAACGGTAAGTCCGTTTGACTATTATGACCACTCTACGGAATTGTAAACCATCATCCAGATCTAATGGAAGTGGTTTCAGGTCAAGACTCCATACCAATCAAAAGTTATGGACGAAACAAGATTAACTAGGGGTGAAACGGTCATTTAAAAATCGACAAAAATCATGAACATGGGAAATGACCCCACTAGTCGTTCCCCAAAAGTACATGACTATATGGCTTATCAAGATAAAGAAATAAATATTCTACGATCCCATGATGCGTAGAATACGGGTTGTTACAGTTGACTTCTGAGAATCTATGCCTACGCTTCAATTTATCAGGTATGCCTTTTTAAATGAGTGGTTCTTCGTCTTTATCATGTTAAGCTATCGTAGTGTCGTCACGTTGTCACGGTTGTCGAGTAGGTTTGTGTTGGGGTTTTTCTGATGAGTTTGACTGTTTGTGGCAGTTTGTAGTTCGACTTGGCGGGTCTAAGTTGGTGGTGTATGTTAGGTGGTGTATTGTGGTTGTGTTGTCAGTGTTCCTCTTTTTTGTTGGGAGTCTGCGATGCTTTCGGATTGATCATCTGGTGTTCATCTGAGTTGTGCATGTGAGTCATTGGATATGCCATTTTTTCTGCCTCGTACAAAGTGCATTTCAGGTAACAATTACTGACCTTCTCCATGGCGAAAGCCTCGGCTTCGGTGGAGCTTATGATTCGAGCGTCTAGTCTGAAGTTCATTGCTTTGATGGGTTAGTCATCGTTCATGAAAACGTACCTGCCCTTGCTCATATTTTTTATTCTTTGGTGGGACAAGTCAATATCTCATGTTGAAGTCTATGCTTCTGCTTTTCTGGTGATTGTAAGGGCAGCTCTTTGCAGTGCTGTGAGCAGTTTGTGTGGCTCAAGACTGTGTTATTTGTACTTCATATGGAATTATACTTTAATGTAATATTCTGGTCATTGTAATTATGACATTGATGTCGCCCTGCGTGGTGTGATAATTGTAGTCTAGTACATTCAGCTAGCTTCGGAACCATAATCTAGAATAGATAGCGTGGATTAAACACGTTAAATTCCATTTGTGGTGGACGGTCCACCTTAAAAATCGATAGTTGATTTTCTACTAACAATCACCTGTACTATACCGATTTTATTATTGGTTATAATAAAAGATGTTTGCGGTCACCTAAAAAACTGGACGGCTTTACCAAAAAAAAGATATCAAGATTTCAAGAGCTCAATATTATCAAAGGAATAAAGTCTAGTTTATATGTAAAACTCCGGTTAGCACTTTCAAATTCCGATTTCAAATTACTTCAAAATATCTTCAAATTGATTTCAAAATTATTTCAAACTCCTTTCTAAAAATGATTTCATATATATATATATATATATATATATAGATATATATATATATATGTGTGTGTGTGTGTGTGTGTTTATGCTTTATAAAGTTTTATAATATATATATATATGTTCATAATATATATGTTTTATAGTTTTATATCATATAATTCTATAAATATGTTTATATTATATATTATTATGTTTTTATATGTTTTTACACTTTAGAAAATTCATTTGAAATTCTAGTTTTGATTCAAGAATTTCCAAAATATATATTGGTTTTAACACTTGAAGAAATGATTTTAAAAATTCAAAAAACGTATATATGTCGACATACATTATTGGACATGTCGACATATAACCGTCACATTTTCAAATTTCAAAG
Source organism: Allium sativum (assembly GCA_030737875.1). Lineage (NCBI taxonomy): Eukaryota > Viridiplantae > Streptophyta > Magnoliopsida > Asparagales > Amaryllidaceae > Allium > Allium sativum. The sequence continues at coordinate 17,929 of JASFAX010007146.1, read as the reverse complement.
GAAGTGTCTTTTCATTATTTGAAACGTTTTAGAACTGTTGCAATCTTCAGAACTCTATATAAAGGGGTCATTTTCGAATTTTTAATCACTTTGTCTTCTCCTTTTTCATCCCTTCTCTTACCACCATTATTGTACTTTAATTTCTTGATTTCTACACTTACCCTGCCGATTTCAATACAAATTATATCATTCTTCATTTTTTCTCAATCTCTATCAAATAATCTCTGATTGGAAGCGCTATTGAAGAGTTCTACGGCTATTGTAATCATTTGGGAATTATTCGGGACAGGGTGTGTTCCTTGTAGCCCATAAATCAAGGAAAGGGAGCGGTGTTAACCTTGTAGCCGTGAAAGCAAGGGTGGAATAATTTGTGTTAATCTTGTAGCCGTGAAATCAAGGGTGTTGTAATTTGATAATGATATTAATAAAACTCAGCACAATCTAGCATTGTGTGGGACTGGATGTAGGAGTAATCCGAACCAGTATAAAATCTGGTATGTTCTTTCCTTTTTTGCATTTTATATTTACTTATATATGTGTCTGCGATTGTTTCTGTGTTTGTGATCAATTCTGGTGTGATAATCATTGTGTGATTCATATAATAATTCAAGATTGTAAAAGATTTCTATAAATTTCTTATAAACACTATTCACCTCCCCTCTACTGTTAATTCTTCCTTAAGATCCTTATTTTGCATCCTTAACACTTGGCAATTTCAGGCAACTACACACGCCGCTTGTTCTTCAACTGGTTGGCTTAGCTATGGAAGGCAGACTGTCACTAACGCGGAGGATCTGGTGAGCAGCAACTCTCAATTAGTTTGATTCGAATTTGCATCTTGACTTTCGAGTCTGTGATGATCCTTATTGGCCATTTCGGTATTTAATGTTCTACCAGTCTTGTCTTGTTGATAGCCCAGCCTCTTTAGTATGGTTTAATTCTGGTTGTATTGTATGGTTAGGTGCCTGATTTATCATTTCGGTTTTGAATCTTAGTTATTTTGACTACGTTTATGTTTTCCTTGCCATTCTGTTTTTGGGGAATGCTTAGCTGGGTTATCATCAAGAATGATTGCTACACACGAGATGCAGCTTGCACTAAACTTATTGTTGTTCTTGGCGGTGACCGCTTATGCTTTTTCTCCCTTGATGGAAAGCGTATTGAATTCAGATCGTGTCTATGTAATTTGTGGATTATTTGGGATAGTCCTGCAATGGAATGCTGATTAGCTACGACGGTGTGTCAGTGTTTTGTTGATATGCTTGGTCTTTGTTTCCTCCTTTCATGTCTACGTCCAGTTTTGCTACTGTGCCATGAAACTCCTTTGGGAACTGTGCAAGGAAATTACTCTGTACTTGTGTTGTGGAGCTCGTGAATTCGGCTGGGAAAGTATGGTTCTAAGGCACTATTGATGCTGTCCGCACATGCTTAGTAGCCTGCTCTTGTCTAGCCATTTAAACTTTTTGTGTACCTAGCCTTCTATTATACAGTCATGTACTCTTTTTATGTTTACAAAAGAAATCTAATCTATTAGAAGTATGTAATGTACTCAACCTCTCCCTACGTGGAGAGATAGGAAAGTTATAGTAGTCTAGCATCTGAACTAGCTCATGTGCTGTAATCTTGTTTAGATAGTGTGGACAACCCATAATTAATGCCGTAGGCGGTGGATGTTCCACCTTAAAAACCAAAATAGATGATTGCTAACTACAATAACCTATATTGTACTTTATTCTTTTATTATTAGTTATAATAAAAAGGTGTTTGTGATCGCCTAAAAAACCGGTCGGCTTCGCCAAAAAAGATAAACTATGAATATATTAAAACTAATATAAACAAGGAAGTAATTATAATAAAACTAGTAATAAATTTGTAAGTAAAACTCAAGTTAAAATCTATTAAGCATAAATTTGAAAATAGGAATTAAAACTAAATTTCAAGAGTTAAATTATTTCTCAAAATAAAGAATCATATATTTATAAATAAGGAAGTAATTTTGAAATCATTTGGAAACTAGATTGGTAACAATATATTTATAAATAAGGAAGTAATTTTGAAATCATTCGGAAACTAGATTTATAAACAAGTAAATAATTTTGAAATCATTTAAAAAAGAATTTGAAACGAGAATTAAGTTTGAAATCAGAATTCAATGCTAACAAGAGTTTTAACAATATATCTAGACATAATTACTTTATAATTCTTGATGTCTTGAATTCTTGATACTCATTAGTCATGAATCTTGAACTCTTCTACTTTGAAATCTTGATTCTATGAACTATACAGTCTTCAGTAATCAATATCTACATAGATTTCCTGTATATTCATATATATATATATATCCTAGATAACAGTGTTAGAATTTTTTTATAATAATAACATAAACAAGGCTTTTGTCATCAAACCAACCATCATTAACATCTCAGTCCTTAACATTCTCTCCCTTTTTGATGATGACGGCCATGGTTTAGAAAATATTCATACCTAATATCTTGATTCTTCAGTTACTCCACCTTACTCTATTAACTCCCCTGAAACTACTAACTTCCCCTTAATCTAAGCCCTATTTATAATTCTCCTCCTTTGTCATCAAAAAAAACTATATAATCCTAACTAGATTTTAATACTCCCCCTATAGTTCTAAAATGATGTTAATACGAAATTAATCCATTCTAAAGCAAAATAAAATTTCTAATACCACTTCTAAGTAAATAAACTAGAAAAACAATAACCTGAATGAGTGTAAACTTATATTAAGTCAAAATAATCCATTTGTTTCTTACACACTATATAAATCAAACCAATACATATCAATTCAATTCAATCATATAGTCATTTATTTATAAGTTCAAATTTCAAAGAAAACCAATCAAATTACACAAATTTTTGAAAGGGTAAGTTGGTATCACATCCCTAATAGGTTTGGAAATTCACATCACGTCCCTGCCTTAATTTTGTATAAATTAGGACCCTATTTTTCGTAAATTAGCAAAAAAAAAATCACGAAAAATCACAGTTAAATTGAACATGTAAACATCATCAAATTCAGGCATTAAAACTACCAAAAAAACTCATCAAAAACCAAAAACAATCAAAAAAAAAAATCACGAATATGCAGTATATTGCATCAAACGATGCATTTATTTGCAATTGCTGCATACATTTCAGCAACAATTGCACTTATGCATCAAACTGCTGTATGACCACATAAATGTATGCAGTAATCATGCAATAAATGCATCGTTTGATGCACTAATTCAATCCTGGCCTTTTTTTTCAAGCATACACCATTTTTAAGCATTGATGCTTGCATTTTAGCATTTATAAGCAATAAATGCATATAATATTCATAAGCCTTCATCCGTTTTAACTTTGTTATATAGATTTCAGTAGTTATAAAGAATAAATGCATATATTTCTGCAACAATTCGTAGCCCATGTAGATTAGTTCATATTTATTTGCATACATCTCAACAAGTAAAACCAATAAATGCATACATATATGCAATAATTTATCCAGATATTCAATATAAACTTAAGATGAATTGTTGCATACATGTATGCATATATTGAGTATTATTGTTGAGATGTATGTAATTTTTTTTCTAGGTTGCTTCTAGGAATATTTGCAAAAAAAAATATGTGTCAGCGATTTTTTTTCGAAAAAAAACGTAAGGTCAAAAATAGGGACCTGCTTTGCATAATACTTTACAGGCGGAGGCCGTTTGAATTTCCAAACTTTTTAGGACATGTCCTTTTATTCACTTTTTGAAAACAAATTCATTCATTTTGAGGAACTTCAACCCATCCATCTTCGCCGAAGATGGCATCACCTTTATTGCATCCCAGTCTTCGTTGGCTTTGGTGAGAGGTGCTCCAGTGATATTGTTTTCTTCATCTATTGAAAGAGAAGCAATCATTTATCAAATTGCATCAAAATGTTTCTCACGTTGTTTGATCATCTGTATTTGACTTAATTCTAAGTGACGCTGATTGCGGAGAATGACTGAGAGAATATTTTTGAAAGAATTAAGGGTCTCTTCAAGATTCTCACTTAGATTACGGATTTGAGTAACCATAGTTTTGAAATTGTTAAGAAATAGTGAAAGGAAATATATGAGCAATAAATGGAGAAGTTTTCCTAGAAGAAGTGGTATAAATAGGATTTGATATTCGTTATAATTGAATAGACACTTGGTTAAAGAAGTTTTTAAATTTAAATAAATTTGAGTTTTTGTATTATTATACGTCGACTTATAACTTCCTATATGTCGACATATGCATGTGTTTTTTTAATATTTTGAAGAGTTTTGTGATTTCGTGGTACATTTTGACTTACATATACTTGTTTTACTTGATTTAAATAACTACTCCGGAGATGTTTAAATAAGAATTGATAGAAATAAAGAGCTTCATTTCAAGCTAATGATAATGATACATGAAACAAGTACATAACATAAGATCGAAATGCGAAAATTGAAATACAAACAAATATAATATGATATTAAACCTAGAATTTAGCTGAGGAGGAGGAGGATGACAAGCCAAGTTTTCTTTCAACTTTCCCAGAGAACTTACTCATTTTTGTAGACATCTTTTCGAATTTCTTACTAAATTAACTCTTAAATGTCTTTTGGTTCTTGGCAAGAATCATTTGGTTTTTTAGAATGGTTTTCTTGGAAGGATTAGTGGGAAAGTCAATACTTTCTAAAGAGGTACCTGATAATGATATTTTTTGTCAACACCGGAAATAAGCTTAATGATGCCTATATATTGGAGCTTAACAGAATAATTAATCTAATAGACATTGAGATGCAGCTTGGACTCAATAGGCCTAAATTGATATGCCACTCCCTGGGAATTAAGACCTTAAGTCCGAAGATTAGTTACTCTTCCTTCTAAGAGGTGAGCATCACGCTTGCAAGACTACAAGATTGATTGTTGCCTCAGGATGAGGGCATCACGAGTTATGGAAGGTTGAATACCTTTCGATCTAGTCATCCTTTGATTCAGGATAAAATAATATACATTGTGTTGAGAAGAAATAGGCTAATGCTACACAACAATTAGGACATCAACGTGTCATAGCACTTAACAACTTAAATGATACTTCCACATCGAACCAACCCACGAACGACCTCGGTTGTGTTAGTTATCAAATCACAAGCCTACAACATGTTTTCGCCATGTGTTGTGCTTCATTAGGCTTATTATGAAAGAGCTAAATCACATATAGCAGGGTCGAAAGGGGAAACTCTTTGGTTGTACCCAAAGTCTTTCCTCTTCTGAATGAATTGTGATTAACCCTTTCAAGAAAAAGGTTAACGTCAACTCACTATTTAATCATAATAAACACAATATGATTATCGATTTGAGAAGTGTTTAAGTCCCAAACTTCTCCTTTTTATTTATTTCGAGTATGTTACAAGAATTGAAGAAATCCCTAATTTTATTTGGAAATTAGTGTTTGCTCTTAAAGAAAGAAGTACAAGATTGTAGAATGAGAAAACCGGCCCCTAAAATGTGAACCCTAGGATCTTATTTATAGACAATTGGTCCCCCCTTTTGTTATTGACTTAGCGGGACCCCCTTTCGGACGTAGCAACTTGGTGTCGGTCACCCCACTCCTTTCGGTTCCGGTGTAGGGTTTTCGGCCGCCCTTTTTGGCACTTATCATTGTTTCCGAGACCACTTTGGTTTTTGGTGTGTCGGTTTTGGCTCTCTTAAGATTGTCCCGATCTTAGGAGTTGCTCTTGATGCTGCTTCTACCTTCTGTACCGGTACCAAGCCAGTTAGTATGGACAATTTTGGAATGGCTTTCGGCAATAAGCTTCCAGTTTTGTCTTTAAGCCTTCATAGTACTTGCTTTCGCGCTTCAACTTCCCATGTTTCGAGATCATCACTCCTTTTGGTATCAACAATAAGCGAGTTAGTGTGGGTAGATCTTCTTCTTAGAAGCTTTAGTTTGCTTCCGGTGAATCCCCGGGATTGGTCTCGGTCTTCTAATAGTTTTGCTTTCGGTGTGTCTCCTGATGACTTCTGAAGTTGTCTCTCAGTAGACGACAGGCATTGAATCCGATTGCTAACTTCCGGGATATTTTACTGGGGCTTCGGCTTCTCATGCCTTTAATTTCTCCATCTCCTTCTGTATCGACACTAAGTAAATTAATGTTGATATCTCTTTCGTGTCCCTTTCTTAGGCTCGGTGCTTCTTTGGTTTCAGGTTGTGAGATTTCGTCCTTTCTTTCCTATTTACTTCTGGCTTCAAGTGATTAGCCTTCGAGATCAATTTCATACTAGCTTCTTTTGGTGTCGCCATTGCTTTGCCACTATCTCCTTTCGTATCGGCACCAGGCTTCCCTCTTCTATGTTGATGCTGATAGCTTGTTAACCCAATAGCCTTCTTCGTGCTTTCGGCTTTAGTCTGCTGCCGGGTTCATGCTTTTGGATCACTCTTTTTTATTGGCTTCGGTCTGATACCTCTTCACCGTTAGTAGGTTGTGGTGTTGAATTTTGGTAGTAACATTTGCCCAGCCCCCCCCCCTCGGTGAAGGAGTATTTCAGGCTTTCCAAGTCAGCAACTCTTTTACATCTTATGACATTTTGTTCGAACTTTAACTTGCATTTTATTCATGCATAAATTTCTACAACTAACACTTTACATTAATATTTTAGTCTTAATATACGTTCTTTAGTTATTTCGTCCATATCATATTAAGCATTGCTCGAGCCGAATCCCAAGAGTATGTTAAGCCTGTAATTAAAGCATCACAGTCGTTAATGCTTTATACCTTACCAGAAGAATAATGAATAAGACTTATAAAATTTCTTGGTCGCTAAAAAGTGGATAGATTTTATCCTTATTACTAAACCCCAGGTGTTCATAATAAAAGACTGGAATCCCTTTTCTGGACATAGAAGAAGTCTCTAACCTACACAAATTCAGGTATTAAATATACAAACCGTAATTCCATTTCTAGTATTAGTAGTAATTCCAAACCGACCCAGGTTTGGGTATAGATGGAAGACTAGTAATCCATTCTCGATATTAATAGAAACCCCCAAACCAACCCAAATTTAGGTATTAGAGATATGAGACTAGAAATCCGCTTCCGGTATTAAGTAGAAGTCACGAACCGACCCAAATTCAAGTATTCGATATATAAAACTAGAAATTCACTTTTGGTATTAAGTAGAAGTCCCAAACCAACCCAGATTCAGGTATTAGATATATAAAACCAGAAATCCACTTTTGGTATTAAGTAGAAGTCCCGAACCGGCCCAAATTTGGGTATTAGATATATAAAACAAGAAATCCATTTTTGGTATTAAGTAGAAGTCCTGAACCAACCCAGATTCGGGTGTTAGTGCCATCTCTAGGCATGCTCTTTAAGATAGAAGTTGTTTGTGCGTCGTTCCTTTCTTTTGGGGTGCTTGTGTAAATAGAAGCGACTGTATGCTTAGGATGCTCCTCCAGAGCTTTTGTTCCCTTTTCTCGAGATTAGATGTAAGCAGAGGATGTACATGCTCACTAGGCCACTCTCCAGGCCTTTAATTAGCAAAGAAGATGATGGACGTGCTTTGTTAGCCACTCTTCGAGCTTTTAGATTGTCAAGGCAGAGGATGTACGTGCCTTATTGGCCACTCTTTGTGCTTTTGCTCCCTTCTGTGGGAGGAGACACAAGTAGAGGTAGAGCATGCTCGTCTGCAAGCAGCGGCAAGACATACTTAGTCGAAGAAGAGGTAGGGAGTGCTCTTCTGCGAGCAGTGGCAGAGCGTGCTTATTCGTTCCCTTCTGTGGGATACATGGAACTTAAGCAGAGGTATATGCTCTTCTGCGAGCAGAGGTAGGACGTACTTAGTTCAGAGGCAGGGCATACTCTTGTATGAGCAGTGGCAGGGCGTGCTAATTAGATGCTCTGTCTCGACCATTTCTATCATGGATCGGAGGCTTACAATTTTGATGCTTTATCCCGGTCCTTTCTGGTTTGGATGATGCTAAAGACTTACACTCCACCTTCCTCTAGAAGGTTCCTTGCCCTAGCCATCTTAGTGGTGACAAGGTTTTTTTACCATTGTACGTTGCTTCACCCCTTTTTGGGTAGTTCAAATTATTTAAAGGGTTTTTGTACCCTTGTTTTTGTGAATATTCTTGGAGAAGACCTTTCTTTATTCACTTACCATCGAAAAGTATGGTCTCACATGTTCCAAGTTCCATGTTCGAGGTACGAGATTACCATTTGGTTTGCAGAGTCGGTACGTTCCAGGTATGACTTCTTGGTGATTGATTAAGGGCATTCCCAGTTTGGGCCAAGCGGGACATCCAGCGGATTTTTTGTGTTGCCCATTACCCTCCGCAAGACCAAGTCTCCTTTAGTGAAGGTTCTTGCTTTAACCATCGATTGTAGTACTTAGTAATCTTCCTTTGATACTCACTTGTCCTAACGGTGGCCTCATCCCTCAACCCTTGGACTAGGTCTAAGGATTCCTTTCTTAATTCTTGATTCGGATCAAAAGCATAGGCTACTCTTCCATGTGAGGGGATTTCAACCATGAATGGAAGCATAGCTTCACATCCATGCAGCTTCAACGGCACCATTTTCCCCTGGATGTGCCGTGGAGGAAACTTTTTTCATGATTCCGTTCTTATCACAAAATTGTGTGAATTCTTTACTTTCGAAATGTGTTTCCTTATTTGATATGATCTTGTAGGGAATTCCAAAGCTCATAACGATATTCTTTATTACAAACTTTAACACTTTCTTATATGTGATTGTCTGAAGGGGTTTTGTTTCCACCCACTTGGTGAAGTAGTCAATGGCTACCACGACATATTTAGCTCCACCCTTGGAGATTGGTAAGGTTCCAATTAAGTTTATTCCCTATACATCGAAAGGCCATGGGCTCGAAATTGTGGTTAGGTCACTTGGAGGTAGGCAGGGTATCTTGGAATACCTTTGGCATGTTTCGCATTTCTTGACATAACCAATTGCTTGGCTACCCATTTGCAGCCAATAAAATCCTTATCGCATAACTTTCTTATCCTGCTTAATCCCATTGGAGCGGTCTCCACATGAACCTTCATGCGCTTCTTTTAACAGGTTAAGCCCGTCTTCATGGCTTATGCATCTTAAGTAAAAGAGCGAATGTCCTTTCTTATAAAGAACCTTGTCCGTAATCACAAATGTATGAGCTTGGTGTTTTAGCTTTCTTGCAATATTGCCTATTGACAAGCAAGGTTCCTTGTAGAAGATAACCCATGATAGGATCCATCCAAGTGTTCTCGTAATGGTATTCTGTTTCAACTGTCATGGGATCTTCACTGGGAGCAGCTTAATTTTCTATTTCACTTTCCCCTCTTAAGGCTTGGGATCTAGTTAAGACTAGCAATTCCTTTCCCGATTCAGATGCTTCTTGCTCAATGCTGGGCTCTTCCTAATATCCTACAGGGATTATTCGAGTCTCGGGTGCTCCTCGAGAGCTAGACAATTTTGCTAATGAATCAGCTTAAAAATGTTCTCCCTTTGGAATTTGGTGTATGGAAAAGTCTTCAAACTGAGAAAGCATCTTCAGTATTCTATTCACGAATAGGGCCAACCGCGCATCTTTGGTTTAGTAGGTTTGCTTGATTTGATTCACTGTTAACTGCGAGTCATTGAAGATCTCAATTCAAGGTATCTTCAACTGCAGTGCTTGATTTAGTCCTGCCATCATCGATTCATACTCTGCTACATTGTTTGTTGCTGCAAAACCCAACTTCATTGCACAATGTATGCGATGACCATCAGGAGTAATTATTATGTATCCTGCCCCTACTCTTGTTCGTTTGAAGCTCCATCTATTAACGATTGTCTCTTAGTCTTTAGATCATTTTCCTTCGTTGACTGTTCTATAATGAAACTTGTGCATTTATTTACAAAAGATTACCCCTCGATATTTGTCCGAGGCTGGAATTCAATTTCATATTGGTTAAGTTTAATTCCCCATTTTACTAACCTTCCTAAGGTCTCTGACTTGCTGAAAACTTGTTTAAGCAGGAAGTTGGTGTGAGAACCCAAAAAATTAGTGATCCAAAACTATATTGATTATAATTGAATTTATGTATATATTGGGGTGAATAAATAAATGGATCACTTGTGTATATATATATGATGAATATATATATATATATAATTGTGCATGGTTAAAAATTATAGAAAAATATACACGTTGGTTTGTACGTTTTTTTTAACTTGTAGAAACTAGCTTGAGTGTTATAAACATTGGTTAAGTGGTGTAAGAGGCTAATACAAACCCTAGGGACAAAGTGGAAATTAGCCAAGACTAAACCCTGGCTGTATAACCTAACCAAGTGAGAAAAATTAGCCACCCTAATACCATTTTATCTCGTTCAACAAAATGAAACAAAAATGGCCGAAGCCCTAGGAAAACCGAATTGGGAAAAATCAAAATGGATCGTTCAGCAAGCTCAATTGTATCGTACCAAGAGGGAGAGTGATTCGAGAAGGGAAGCAACAATGGATCCAAGGGTTCGAAGGCAAATCGAGAGCTAAAAGGAGTGAAACAACATTAGAAACCTATGTGAGTGTATTTCTATTTATTTGGCACTAAGACCTTTTATAGGCATCCATTTCATCTATACTTTTTAGCTATCTGATTAGCATAATGAAATATAAATGTCAGCTATATGGTTTATATGCTAATTTTGGTTGATTTCTATGGATGTATGTCTTATTGGTTTGAATAACATGTGTTATGACACTGACTAGAACACACCAAATTTATGAATCTGATGATTAACATTGAAGTGAAGGTTTAAGTACATACATACATACATATATATATATATATATATATATATATATATATATATATATATATATATCTGGATAATATGTGGCCATGACTGTAATTAGTGACCCTTGAAAGTATTATACCATTTGTCTGGTTATTGTGTGTACCTGAATGGGGGTAAATATAAAGCTTTATTTAGGTATTCATATCAGTTTTAGGATATGAGTACAAAGAAATAAGGGAAAATTATCTAGGTTCATATGCATATGTGTTATGGATGGGTTGCCATATGATTGTATTGCTTGGCTATTTTTATATATGACTTGCTGCATATACTTGGTTGTCTTTAAATTTAAGTATTAATTGGCTTGTTCATTCACATGTAAATCTGAAGTACAAATGTTGAACTGTGGTAACACTTGAAAAGAAGGTGACAAATAAGTATATGGCCATCATCACAATGTATTCATATAAGTTTGGATGCTTGCTTGTCTCTGAATGATGTGTTATTAAGATAATTCTGAATGTATTTACATTGGTATGCAAGTTAATCATCATTTTAGATGGGCTTTATGCGCATCAGTGAGGATGTGTGGGGTAGTTAGGACATTATAATATAAATGTCTAACTAGTGAAAAAAACCAAACTGAAAAATACATTTAATATTTGGATGTATTCTTTTTTTCGTGACAGAATGAATGGATATATCTCGGAAATGGGAATTGTGGATGTAATATAAAAGCATGTTTGGATTTAGGTTGTATTGGTAACTCACTTTGAGGTGTACTTATATTAACTGATATATGCACATTAGAGAGTCTGGAACTGAATATATATATAGGTAAACTAGAAAATAAGAGACCATTCAATGATAATTTTGGTTAAATATTACACATAAATGTGAATACTTGAATATATCTATGTTGGTTGATATATATGTCTAGTTGAATCTGGAATTATGTGGATATTTATACAGACATAAAAATGTATGTTTAGAAATAAAACTACCAAGTTGATTGACTAAAAACAAGGACATACATGATTATTTTAGGTATAAATATATGTAAGGCTGATTATATTAGAAATCTACTAATCTTTGGAACTGATCAAATAGGATGTGCATTGTTTTAGTGAGTGTGTAATTAGTTACACATATTTATATAGACATTTTAACATGCATATTGAACGATTTGCGTAAATAGTGAAGCACATAGTAGTATGATACACCGAGCACCATATTTTGTATACATAAATTATTGTTTAATTGCCCTATGATTTATAAAATATACTCATACCAGACATATGAAGTCTGACCTTATTGATTGCCCACACAATCTCCTAGGGTGTCTCATTCAAACGAAGCAGTCTGGGAAGTTGTATTAAAGGTGCAGATGCTTTTTCAGCTGCTTGTTGGACTAAAGACTGGACTGTTAAAGTGCTAGGAGTCATTAAATTGTTGTGGATATAGGATTTCCTGCATTTAAGTTTTAACATTGCGGTGTAGTGTATATATTTGAGTATTTCACTGTATATCATGTGTCATAGCTATAATAAACTGGTTGGGTGATTATGCATGTAACTTCAGTTATAAAGAGTTGAATGATTGATCTGTAGTGGTTTAATTTGGCAACGGTTATAGCTAAATGTTTTTGGTTATTGATGAATATGGGATACTTTTTTAGTAAGTTATTTATCCCTGTGTTGCTAAAGTAAGTGTGGCATACAATTCAATGTATATTTAAGCCCATTTATCATGCAACAAGGGTTTTGATATGTGGTGGAATTGTTTCCAGGTACAAGAAGGGGGAGTCATAACATATACTTCATATATGTGCGTGACTTCTATGAATATAGTAAATAAAAACTGTGAGCTTTTGTGTTAAGATGTTTTTATACACCTTGGTGCTCCAAATGAAAGTCTGTTGTATATGTAAGAAGGGGCAGTTGGTTTACCTATTATTTATAGTAGTTAGAATATTCAAAAATTATAGTTCGACATGCACAAAAGTGGCTGAACCACCGTATAACCAGGCAACTGGAAATATTAGCATGTTCATGTATATATATGTTCATGGTTTGAAACTCTTTGATATTTGAATCTCTACTAGATATATGAAGTGTATTTGTAGGAAAGGTAAACAAAATAGAAGTAAATATATATATTTTTGCTACGTATATAAAGATTGCAAGAGCTTTAGATAAGAGACAAGTTATTTTAATCTTGTTTATGCTGTGTAATGATTAATTATTTTAATTAATCTAATAATCTTTACTATTTATTGTAACTCTGATATAAGTAAAGGATACTATATCTTCTTATATACAAGTTATGATTTTGAACTATACTAATATTTTTATATTAGTCCAAAGTGATCCTGCAGTTGAAGGGTTATAAGAAGATAACCCTTGAATAGAGGACCCAAAACTGTTATAAAACATATTTTAATGATTGAAAAATTGTTTTGAAAATTGTAGGGTCTTCTCTGTTGGTCAATACTCTGATTGGATGTGCCTGGAAGTAACCCCTGAGTTTCGTGTTGTAAGTATAAGGCAATAAGCCAATTTTTCTACTACGGGATATCGGGTTTCCACATCCTTTATCCTTCTGCTTACATAATAAATCGGATGTTGAGTTCCACCATTTTCTCTTATGAGGACCGAGCTTATTGCATATTCTGAGACGGCCATATAAAGATATAGATCTTCCCTTTTTCCGGGACTAGACAAAATCGGGGGCTTCCCAATGTAATCTTTTAAGCCTCGAAAAGCTTTTCTCCATTCATCATTCCATTCAAAGCTATTCTTCTTCTTTATGACATCAAAGAAAAGGCCACACTTATCAGTAGCTTTGGAAATGAACCGACTTAGGGCTTCTACCTTTCCGTTTAAGCTCAACACCTCTTTGCTTGTTTTAGGTTCCTCCATATCATTTATGGTTTGGATTTGATCAGGACTAGCCTCGATACCAAGCTCGCTGACCACATATCCTAGGAACTTTCCAGACTGAACTCCAAAAGAACACTTTTTAGGGTTTAAATTCATTTGGTACTCTCTTAGGATATTGAGCATCTCCTCTAAATCTTTCAGATGGCTTTCGACTTCTGTGGATTTCACTAGCATATCGTCCACATATACCTCCATGTTTCGCCCTATTTGATCGTGAAACATTCTGTTAACTAGCCTATAATACATTGCACCAGCATTCTTTAGCCCAAAGGGCATTACCTTGTAGCAAAAGGTTCCTTAGTCAGTAATGAAGCTTGTGTGTTCCTCATCGGGTTTATGCATAGGGATCTAGTTGTATCCCGAGTAGGCATCCATTAGAGATAATAGCTTATGCCCTCTGGTTGCATTCACCAACTGGTCTTTCTTGGGAAGAGGGTAGCAATCCTTTGGGCAAGCTTTGTTTAGGACCGTATAGTCAACACAACTTCTCCACTTCCCGTTGTAATTTTTCGCCAGTACAGGGTGGGATAGCCACATGGGATAAAAGACTTCCCGGATAAATTTGTTTGCAAGCAACTTCTTGACCTCTTCTTTCAAAGCTTCTGACCTATGTAACAACCCGAATTTTAATAACATGTTAAAAATAAGAAATCAAGGTATAATTAATTTTCAAAATGAGAATCATGGGAAACGCGTTGCGCCATTGCGTTCGTCTCAGAATTCTGCATGAAATAGAGTCTGAGTTTTCGAAAATCCGAGTCCGGATGAAGAAGTTATGGCCTGTAGAAGATTCAGAAAATTTCAGGCAGCACAGAACCAGGCTGGTCGACCTGGAGGTCTACCTACCCCCCCCCCCCCCCCAGGTCGACCAGGAGGTCGACCTCCCCCTTACAGGTCGACCTGGTCGGCCTGTTTTGGCCCAGAACCCATTTTTGAAGCCCGGGACGTGTTTTGATGGTCCGGATTGACTATAGGGTTGATCTAAAGGCCCTAAATAGTTCCTACACCTATAAATACACCCTAAGGCCTACCCTAATTCATAAAAAATCATTCTTACACCAAAATGCTGCTGTAATCCCTCTTGATCATGGCCGCCGCCTCTAATAGATTTCCTAAGCTTTCATACACAATCCAATTCGAAGATTAAGGCTTCTACAATGATTCTAGACAATAAATCAACAACGCCGCGACATTTCTACAACAAGTTCAGTTCTTAATTCATTAGCCACGATCTGTAAGTTCTAGTTACTTTTAGATTTAAACATTTAATTATAATATGGACATGAAATAAAGTGGAATTGGATTTAAGTATGTTTATCGTTTCAGATCTATTTTTGTTGCTGCTTGAATCTTGAGTTTTGAGACTTGTCTATCTTTATTCTCATGTCAATTTCATGATCTATTCAGCCCGTCGTAGATCATTTTTCTTGATTCATGTTGATATTATTATCAAGCAGTAATCTTCATGCCTGTGATGATGTTTTTCTCTCTGATCTTATTTTTATGCAAAATTCTACCTTCCCCTATTTATTTTCTTTTGATGAACCTTGGTCAATTTCGGACCTAGGCCTAAACCGCGATTTGCATACGATTGAATGCGGGGAAATATTGGAACATTGCCTAGTGGAATATATGTGTTTGGTGGAATCGAAGGCATAATATGAAAATTGGATGTTTGGGAATAATTTACCATTAACATGAAACGGGGTAATTTTGGGTATTTTCATTATAATGGTAATTTCAAGAATGGGGATTAACATATATAATTTCAAATGGATCTAGATATATGTAATTTGGCTAGAACTTGTTATGGGTAAATTGGTATAAACGTGGTATACATGTAATTTTGGGTATAAAACTTGATCTATGTGAATTGAGCATAGCTTTGTAAACATGTAAATCATGAATCTTGACTTATGTAAAACGGCATGAAACTTGGTATATGTGTAAATTGGCATAAAATTAGCATACATGTAAAACGACATGAATTGAACATACGTAAATTTGGTATGAATTGGGCATATGTAAAACTGACATGTAATCTAGAACTTGGGCATATGTTAATTATGAAAAATTTGGAGTTGAAACGTATATGATAATTTATGACTTGGTAGAGGTTTAATACGAACGCGCCTAAGTTGGGTTTTGGGTAGTTGGCATGTATTGTAAATAAAAATCTATAACTTGGCATAACATTATAGTGAATTATGATAATAATTTGGGAGTACGTTTTGGGGCAAAAACATGAATTATGAATTTGGTAATTGGCATATAACTGGAAGTATGAACGTGGTTGAAACATGACAAATGAATATGATGTAGGCCAAATTGATTTAGGGAAAATTTACATAAATATGTAAATTTGAAAAGACAAATATCCCTAACCCGAGGTTAGACTGAGTTGTGGTGTAAAACTGCCCGAAACCAACCGGCACATCCAGTGACCACAACAATACCTGTCTAATGTGGGTGGTTAGTGCATAAAGCCCAGAAAGACCCAAGGTTAGACTGAGTTGTGGTGTAAACCTGCCCGGAACCGACCGGCACATCCAGTAACCACAACAATATCTGTCTAATGTGAGTGGTTGGTGCTTTAATTAATTAATTAATTAAAGCTCATGAACAATCAAGTTAGAATATTAAGGTTAAGTAAATATTTAACCATTTTAACATGTAACGTGACGCGTGGCAGGGTTAAGTCAACTTGAACATATAGATAATACTTAACCAACTTGACATGATACGTGGGCGGGTTAAGTCACAAACTACTTGAAAACACTTAACCAATTTGATATGCTAGAATAGCGTGGTTAAGTTATGAATCGCTAGACAACACTTAACCAACCAGATACGGGGTTAAGTCACAAATTACTTGAAGATACTTAACCAATGCAATCTGACAAATGGGTGGGTTAAGTTAACTTGGATGGGTTGGCAATGCCTAACCAATATGACATGGGGTGTGGTAGGGTTAAGTAAACATGTGAAGGCAACACTTAACAGATATAACAAGACATGCGGTAGGGTTAAGTAAAATAAGAGAACACACTTAACCAATATAACATGACGTATGGTGGGGTTAAGTAACACAAGAGAGAACACTTAACCAACGTAACATGATGGGTGGTGGGGTTAAGTTAACTTGAATGGATAACACTTAACCAACCTGTGTGGTATACGAATAGACCCTAGGAAAACCCTAGTATCGGGAACCGTTTCAGCAGTAAACCACATTAGGTATCAACGGTACCCTGAGCTAGGCAGGGTGGGACAAAATTACTGGGCTGATTGTAAGCGGTCAAAATGGCGGCAGGGGGTGCAGCAGTGCAGGTTCCGACGGATTACGGGCGTGCACGTATTCCGGAGTGGAAAATTTAGCCACTGGGCATCAGTATGTATAAAGCTGTGCATCTTGATTGTGTCCGGGTTGCCATCCTAGGGGTGGGTTGATACACCCTAGGGTGGGACCAACACAGTTATCTACAAGCAGGGGGCCACGTGACACAAACGAGAACTAGGTCGTGTAGGAGCCGATCGATTAAGGTAGTAAGGATACATCTAACACTTTCAGGGAAATTGGGCTGGTTGAGGTAAGATCCTCATATTAGATGTAGTCCTGGAGGCTACCACAACTACGGAGTTGGGATCACCTTATTATATAACACGGGCTACTAGCTGGGACACTAGTAGGGGTAAGGATCCTTGTTCACAGAACACTAGTTGGAACACTAGTAGGAATACGCAACATTCCATGTAAGACACTTGTGAGATGCTAGTCAGGTGGTGCAGAGCAAATAGATATCACTGAAATATCATTTTAATCACGAAGCTTAGAAATCTTGCGATGTTATACTTGATAAAAACCTTGCGATGTGATACTTGGTAGGAACCTTGTGATGCTACCCTTGATAGGAATTATGGGATGTTATACTTGATTCATTGTGCTTGTAGCTTATCTTGTCATCATGCTTATGTTTATTTTCAGTTTATTCATGCCATGTTATCTTTACCTGTTTTTATGCTGAAAGTCACTAGGACTTACTCAGTCTTTATGACTGACCCGTTTTGTTTTGCCTCTTTTTCTTCCGTTCCCCCCCGGTTCGCAGTGTGGGAATGCAGCTTAGTTCGGATCTTACCAAGCTCCAAGGCTCTTTCATGTACGGCTTGGATTTCTCTTGGCTATGGCTTG
>JASFAX010007145.1:0-27521 GCA_030737875.1 Allium sativum | reverse complement strand
CATGTGTATATAGATTGATTTGATTATGTTGCTAATGTAGGGTTTAATTAGTTCTAGTTGTACATGTATATATGCATATATATAGTGTTGTGTGTGTACATAGTTGGTAATTAATCTATGTAATTGTTGACTTGGTTGAGCACCAATTCATTGAAACAATATTTAAATTGTCGAAAATGTGCAGTAGAAATGGAAATAATTAAGTTTATGTTATTTAGAAATTTAGCAAAAACGATATTTAATTTGTATACATAACATACGGTTATATAGTTTGATTTAATGTTGAAAATATACGTATATGTGATAAAATTCATATATGTACAATTAAAGATTGAAGAGCAGCAATTGTAATATATTATATTCATTAAGCCTTAGAGAGTTTTTTTGACCCCATCTGATAAGTATTGTGTATAATCGTTATGTGAATGTTCGTTTTATTAACGAAACAAACAATTACATTCATCATATACAATATTTGTTGGATTTGTCCTTTGTATTGGACAAATTATGAACACAATAACAAAATTAAATCTCGTAAATCATTTCATTTTAAACATTCTCAAAATTTCGAAAGCACTTCCTTTATGTTCTCTGTGTACACGCAACTATGCACTGTTCAGGGAACTAATGGGAAGTGCTACCGAATTTTTTTTGAATCGTTTAAATTGAGAAGATTTACGTGATTTAATTACGTTATTGTATTTGTAATGGGAGGTAGGATGACCCACCGGGCCACCAGTAAATGATCAATTAACATAACATGCATTCAGCAATAAAATTGTTTTAATAAAATGTCAATGCAAATTTTATCATCATTAATACTTTCATCATGATTAGGATACGAATTTGTGACCGCATATATCAATTATCATGATTAGGATATGAATTTGTCATGATTAGATATTAATATTTATTACGATTAGGATACGAATTTGTGACCGCATATATCAAATATCAATTATAAGAGAATTTTGACAATTTAACGATCGGATATAAAAATTGTGAATCTATTTCAACTATTAACAGTGATAAAAATAATAAAAATGGTTGTCTACTTAGAAAATGTATTTTCATCTACTTAAAAAAATTGACTTTCATCTGCTTAAGTAAACTTTGTACTATATGCCCTTTTTGGTTTTTCGTTATTTTATCATACTTTTTAATTTTGTATGTACTTAGGAAAAATGGACGATTATTTTAATGATCGAAGCTGGATGTACAAACGAAGAGAAACTGATGATACAATAAACAAAAAATTTATTAATGGTGTCGGCATGTTTATTGAGTTTTATTTAAGTAACAACGGAAACGACGTCAAAATCCATTTTTCTTGTAGTAGATACAGCAAATGGTTAGAGTTCATTTGCGTTAGTACGGTTTTGTGTCGAACTATTTGGTTTGCGATCGTCATGAAGAACAGTTAGCATCTACTTCTGTACAAGTTGAGGAGGCAGTGAATAATGAAATTTCTATGACGAATCTCGTAGAGCAAATGGTTGAAGATGATGCACATTCAATGTTCCCGGTTCAACAATTTAATGATGAAGATGGTAATGATGGAAAAGAACCAAATATTAAAGCCAAAAAATATATGATTTATTAGATGCCACGAAAAAACCCTTTGGTAAGGCTGTGAAAGCGGAATGCAATTATCAGTAACTACTGAATACATTGTGATGAAATCAAAATACAACCTCACAGAAGCTAGATTTACAGTCGTTGTACAAGCTGCGAAGCAGCATATGCCTCCCGATAATTTATTGTGCGAAAATCATTATGAAGTAAAAAAAATGATGTAGGCCTTTGGTTTACCGTATCAAAAAATAGATATATGTCTAAAGGGTTGCATGTTGTTATTGAAGGAAGATATTAACATTAAGAATTGTAAAATATGTAATCAGGAAAGATACAAACCAAGAAAGAAAAAGGGAAAGGAAGTCTCGTATAAACGTATGCATTGTTTACCTATTATTCCTATACTTCAAAGGTTATATGCATCTTCTGTAACCGCGCAACATATGAGATGACATAGTGTGAGAATACATGAAGATGGTAAGTTAACACACCTATCTGATGGAGAAGCATGGAAGCATTTTGACCAGAATTATCCCGATTTTGCATTTGAGAGTCGTAATGTTAGACTTGGTTTATGCACGGATGGATTTTCACCATTTTCTCAATTTGGTTCTAAATAATCGTCCTGACCTATAATTTTCACACCTTATAATTTATCTCTGTGGATGTGTATGAAAACTCCTTATATGTTTCTCACAATTGTCGTGCCTGGTCCTGATAGTCCGATACAAGGAATCGATGTTTATTTACAACCGTTGATTGAAGAATTAAAATAATTATGGTACGAAGGGGTAGAAACATATAATATTTCGCAAAAAAATAAATTTGTATGCATGCTTCTCTGTTGTGGACAATTAGTGATTTTTCTGCATATACAATGCTTTCAGGTTGGAGTATGGCTGGTCGTTTAACTTGTCTGTACTACATGGAAGAAACAAGAGCATTTTCTCTACCTATTGGAAAGAAAATTTCATGGTTTGACTGCCATAGATGTTTTCTTCATAGTAATCATCCTTTTAGAAGAGATACTAATTTTTTTACAGTTAATAGGCAGGAAACTTCGAGACCACCTAAAATTTGGATAGAAGAAATTTATGAACTTGTACAAGATTGTCCAAAGATCCATGAAACCGAAGTACAGACAGAAATTCAAGGTAAATCAATGATTCATAATCGGTGGAAACAAAGCATATTTTGCCAGTTGCCTTATTAGAAAGATCTCCTGATTTGTCTTAATATTGACATGGTGCATAATGAGAAAACGTGTTTGATAATGTATTTAATACAATTTTGAATGTCAAGGGGTGGACTAAAGATGATTTGAAATCAAGACGTGATATCGAAGTAATATGTAATCGTCCGAGCTTCATATAAAGCCAAATGACACCAAAAAACCGAAAGCGTGCTATGAACTGGACGGTAATCAAGTTGAACAACTTCTAAAATGGATGGAAGGATTAAGATTCCCAGATGGTATATCTCCCAATCTTCGTACATGTGTCGACTATAAAAACAGTAAACTTAGAGGGATGAAAAGCCACGACTGTCATGTTATGATGGAAAATTTATTGCTCGTCGCTTTCAAAGAACTGTTGCCCGTAAAAGTTTTGACTGTTGTAACAGAGCCTAGTTTATTCTATAAAGAGCTTTGTTCAACAACATTAAAAATTGATCGTCTACGTAAACTAGAGGAAGAAATCTACATATTCTCTGCAAATTAGAAAAAATATTTCCTTCAGGTTTTTTCAATGTTATGGAGCATTTACGTATTCATCATCCATTAGAAGCACGTCTTCGAGGGCCTATTCAATATGGATAGATGTATCCATTTGGAAGGTATATTGATATTTAGTTAATTAAATTTTGGTTAATGAAATGTACAAAAAAATAATTTACAATAATTCTAAATAGGTATTTGAATCACTTAAAGAAAAAAGTAAGGCAAAAATCTCGAGTTGAAGGTTCTATTTGCAAATCATACATTGAAGAAGAAGCTTCGTTTTTTCTCTCATTATTTTAGTGATCATGTGAACATATCATTTGCAAATACTGTGCGTAATGATGAAGGCATTGATCAAGATGATTGTCAAGCGATTTTATCTATTTTTAAAATACATGGTTAGCTTTCTAGTAGATGTGTGGAAGAATGACTTAATGATAGAGATTATAATGAAGCACACACATATATTCTTCTCAATTGCACTAAAGTTGCACCGTTCGTTAGGTAATGAACTTATGCATTTATATATACATGTACTGTATATTAAATCATATATGTAACATTTGTCCTATAATTATGTAAATTGTTGTTCCAGTAGCCATGAAATATTTTTCTTTTGTTTAACATAGGGGTTTTATGTTGGAGCCTCCCAACCCAGTCTTGAGTACATCAAGACGCGCTTATCAGGCTCATATGGCTGGATGTTGGCCCACGTGGACGTCGATACCCGACATGTTCAGGGAGACGATATAGCAGGATTTTCTGGTATGCATGTGTGCTATATCATTTATTACATTAATTAAATAGTCATGCTCCTATTTGATCAGTTCTTATTTATGCTATTTTTAAAAAAAATTCAGGGAGCTATGGATCTCAAGGAGACTGATTTAGACCTCGTCAGGTGCCACTTAACTCTAGAGTTGCAAAAAATTATAGAGAAACGATGAACAACATAAAAGCAGGCGGGGAAAGACCTGACTGGATGAGCGGGAATGTGGGATGACCTACATACTTATTGGAATAATAATGACGAGTTTCTGGTAAAGATACTGCAAATTTAATTTAAAATTTTCTGTTCAATTATTATATAGTTTAGAATAAAACTTTTTTTTAATTTAAATGTATAAGCCAAATCTGCGAGAAAGGCGACAAACAAGAGCAAGAATCCAGTTATGCATCGGGGTGGGTCTAAGATGTTTCAACATCATCGCGAGGACTTGGTATATTCATTAATTACATAGTTAAAGATTTTAATTTATAAGTTGTTAAAATTAATAGTTGACTTAACTTTAAGTTCTAATTTACACACACACATACACACATACACACATACACACACACACACACACACACACACATATATATATATATATATATATATGCTTATTTCAGGAGAGATAGCATGGTGTTCCTGTGTCGTACTGGAATGTATTTGAGCATACACGTGCATTGACTGATGTCGACGACACATGCACAATTTCCTACTCTTGGGACCACGATGCCAAGGCACGTAAGGCATATGTAAGTATAACCTAGTTAACTTAAAGTTATAATTTAATTATAGTGTAATCTAATTCAATTATTTTTTATTTAACAAGAGAAATTTTAAGAACAGAAGGCGCTGATGCTGGAACCCAGTAGGAGGACTGAGTTGACTAAGGAGGATGAAGATAGGATATTTAATGTTGTCATGGATCCACCTACCCAGAATAGACGATATGGTTTTGGAAACCTAGAGGTATAGAAATTAAAATTTATAATAAAAACTGAAATTTACTCCAATTGCTATTATTAAAACTTTAGACAAATAATTGCAAAGTATATGTCATCTTTGACGTTCATATCATTAAAGCCTACGTTGGAAAATGAAGAATCCCTAGAAAATGATGAGTACCAGTACTGATAAAGCATTGATATCAAATTTATATGATGATGTAGATGAAACGTTGACTTAAATAAACTTTTAGTGAGTTAGGCAAAAATATATGTCAAAATTATATACCATTAATGTTTCCACGGAATTAATTTAAAACCCAGAGGTTCCAAAAACTATATTTAACAAATAATAACAAGTTTCGAATGTCGTATTAGTTAAATCATTTCATTTTCTTTAAGTAAATATAAGTATGAGATCTTAAAACTATAAAAGGATAAGAATTATTTTTCTTAAAATTCAAGTGTGGCATCATTTGGACATTTAAGAAATGTAAAACAAAATTATTACCACTTGCTAAATTAAAATAAATATCTTTATTGTCAGTTTAATAAAATGATATTTTAGGAGAAGTTGAATCAAAAGCATTTAAAAAAGGATAATCACATGCAAAAAAATTTAATATATAAGCAATAAAAACAAGCATTTTTTCAAGGAGTCTTAAAAACATATAACATTATGACATATTATTATTATTATTATTTTATCAAATCAGTGGGTTCTTAATCTCATAATTCACCTATTTAAGGTTGTATATTTAGGTTGTATTTTATTTAATTTGAGACTAGCATTAATGGTATATTATTCTGATTATTACTCCTTCTATTCTAAAAATCTAAAATTATATACAGGTTAAGACATCTCAGCAAACCTACCAGAGGGCTCAGGATAAGGAGGAGATCATACAACTCCGAGCACAGATTTAGAGCTTCATGAGTGCGATCGTCGCCTTGAAGAGCAGATGAAGCAGCTTAACCGTCAGGTGGCAGAGTTCATTGATCGGTACGGTACGCTACCTTCATCTTCTGGTGGAGTGCATTGAGGTTAGTTTGTTTTTTGTTATATATATATGTGTATATATGTATATATATATGCTTCGAGGGTTGGTGAGGTTTGATACATTTATGATCATGGTTGTACATATATGAATGTTGTGTTGGTGATGATGTTATGGACATGATGATGAATGTTTTTGTTGGTGATGACATGGTTTGGACATGGTTGTGTATATTTGATTGTTTTTCTGTAAAATATTGGTTTGTGGTATGTGTTTTGTGTTTGATTTTCGTATAATATTGTGTTTGAGTGAATATTTGATTGTGACTGAGATTTATATGCTCTAAATGGAGCATTTTTTTATGGAAATATATTTGTGTATGGCTGAAAGTGTGCATTTTCAATTCTGTAAAAAAATAACAAAATTTTCAATGGCTACCAACGACAAGCAACGACTTATAGATCACTGTTTTTCAACGGTTTCCAAAGGCTATCCACGGCATATTTTAACGGTTTTCAACACGTTTCAACGTCTCTTTGGCCAGAAATAAAGACACGTGGCCATGTAAAGAAGTTGGAAGCTATTGGAAATATGCGTTGGCTGTCATTGGAAGCGTTGGAAGCTGTTGATCTGTATACCAACGGCTATACCAATGAAAACCAACTGCTATATCAATGGCCTCCAACGGGCCCCTACCCGTTGGTATTTACTGTTCCTTTTATATTGTTCATTAGTCGACTGCAAGTATAACTTGAAATTTAAGTTTGTTTGATTAAGTGGACTTGATTAAGGAGAAGGGGACCGAGAAGGAGGTAAGATATGAATGACAAAGAGTATCTAAGAAAAAGGAGAGTAGCTTTCTATGATAAAATCTCTTTCAAGTGGTGCAATTAAAGCATTGAAAACAACTATTTATGCTTCTCCACGCTTAGTTTTGAGTAATTTTGAGGACCATCGTGAATGATAAACAATTTCCTATAAAAGCAATCAAACAAGACTATCACTTTAAATGTAGACTCACATGTAAAGATTTTCTATTAGTACTTGTCTAAAACCTTGGAATGTAGGGTCACTTTCGAGTGACTCATTTTCAGACTTTGACACAAGCAAAAGCTTCATGAAAGTGTCACTGTAAAATGAGCGTTCCTTTTTCGAATGTAATTAGACTTTCCATTTATTGTTTATAAGAGGCAAACACAATTCCTTATAAATTATCCCCTGATTTGATGGAAATTCATGCGATTATTTGTATTTTACAGGTCATTGTTATTTGTAATCAATTCAGTGAAGCGACTTAGAGCATCTTTAGTGGTTTGATATTAAGGCGTTATATTATGTATTGGCTCTCCAGTCGTGCGATTATGATGTAATATTACGTGTAATATTTAGGATCCAATTCAGGATTCTGAATAGGGGTTGGACACCCATTTTATGGACGCCCAGGCTCTAGCGTCCATTTAACGAGCGCAAGAGCTTGGGCGCCTATAAAATGAGTGCCCAATCCTCTCTCTTCTGCATGTCCGGCCAATGCAAGTGTAAATAAATGGGAAACTGGTGGAAAGGGTTGCCTGGATCCCATTTAATGGGTGCCAGAGGTCTGGAGCCCATTAAATGGGCGCCTGACCACTGGGTACTCATGGGCATTACATCCTGAATATTCAGGGCGCAATCCACTGGAGATGCTCTTATACATATAACACTCTTCTTATAACATTATTCATTGATGCAAAAGAACGCTACCACCTTAGAAATAGTAACAAAATTAGAAGAATATACATGGTATTGAGTAACAAGCAGTAAAATGAAAACAGAAGAAAAGATGCTATGTACTGAAATTATAACAACCTGGAAATTTGGAATTTCAAATTTCAAATTTTAAATTTCAAATTTTAAATTTCAAATTTCAAATGAATTACATGATTCTAAATAAACTGGATTTTAGTGAAACCAGAAATATTTGAATCTGTTTGAAAATGTCTTTCCAACAAATGTGAAAAATCCAGATTTCATAACGAGAATAAAAAGTTATGTCCAGTTGAAATTCAGAATAGTCGATATGGAATTTATATATATATATATATATATATATATATTAGCCCTTAAAAATATCTATTTTGCAAATGACCTCCGTTTTCAACGAGACCACTTTTGTTGGATCCAGAATGTCAAATTATTGTTGGATTCCAATTTTCATAATTTTTGGATTCAATATGTGAGTGTCGCGAATTTAAACGTGTTTGGTAATTTCTGTAACAACCCGCTCATTCGATGATAATAGATTCAAATGTTTTATTTAAATATATCGTCGTGTCCGATGTGTCGCTCAAAATGTCATTTCATAAACGATAAAATTAGGATTCGGGACCACTTCCATTGAGTCTGGATCGTCATTTATGACATTTTTGACTATAAGCGTCGATACATTCGGAGTTAGGCAAAATTTGGTCGTTTTCTCATTTGAGTGTATGACCAAAATATCACTTTTCGCATACGAATGAATTTGGACTCGAAACCACTTCCATTGAGTTCAAAATGTCATTCCGGAGTTCAAAAAGTATAAACTTTGATATATTCCGAGCTTTGGAATTTTGGCACCTTGGCTAGGGCTTGGTTAGCCAACCTAGCTCATTCACTGTAATGACCCGCATTCTACGCATCGAAGGATCGTAGAATATTTATTTCTTTCACATACGAAGTCGTATGGTCATGTAACTTTGGGAAAAGACTATTGGGGTCATTTCCCATGTTCATGATTTTTGCCGATTTTTAAATGACCGTCTTGCACCTAGCCAATACTGTTTTGGCCATAACTTTTGATTGGAACGGATTTTTGGCTTGAAACCACTTCCATTGGCTCCCGATGATGGTTTACAATGGTCACATTAGCCAAACGGACATACCGTTTGGGGGATATAGGTGAAACTAGTTTCAGATAGTGAAAAACAGCTTAATTGGGCTTAACCGGGTGATTAACAGCTAGGCCCAATAGGGGATTTCGGGATTAGAGGTATTTAAGGGATGCTAGGGTTAGGATTTCGGGTTTTCACTCATTTTCCAGCCGCCACAAACCCTCTCTTCAACCTAACAATGGCCTCCAACATCTAAATACACCGCTAATCACTCCTTAATCAAGTTTTGGCTTAAACTACATCAAATTAAGGAGGAATAGCACCAAAGCAAGGTTAGAGCTGCTGTTAGACATCAGTATTCGTGCCAAATAGAAATTTATTTCAGATCTGAGTTTTATTGGTGGCCAAGGTGAGTGATTAGCATTGTTTTGACACTAATTACAGTTAACTAGGGTGATTAGTGATGATTAGCGAATTTATACATTAATAAATTCTAGAAAAATATTTATAAATTCTGAAATATTGTTTTATACCTCTGTTAAAAATTTAGGTTGATTTGGTTAAGTTTTGTTAATTCTATGATTAGTTTTGCTTAAACATGCTTAAGGGGAAATATGGGGTTTTGGCTACGTTTGATCCATTTTACATGCTAAGGTTGTTGTTTTAGTGTTTATGATTGATTATACACGTTGCTATGACTTTATGGTACGCATTGTGATTGTTTAAAATGGTTAGAATGGTCGAAAACGCCGTCAAGTGGCGTGTAAACAGTCACTATAAGTTGCAGGAAAAGTGCAGGAAAACACCTGAACCGGATCGGATCGGATCGGATGGGAGTAGGGACCGACCCGAGATGCAACTCCCGAGCCGAACCATTTTGAAGTCCTTCCCCACGATCCTCCTGGGAGCTCATGAACAGATGGCCAAAGAGGATCACCAACCGGAGTACTCTATCCGAACCGAACCATGCCTCCGACTCGATCCACCAGAAGACCTCCGACCCGAACCACTTATGTGTTTCCGATCCGACCCGGAGTGGAAAGGAAGACTCAAGCTGCTTGCACCACGAACGGAGACCACGATCCGATGGGATGACCAAGATCGATCCAATGGAAGGAGCACGACCCGATCCGACCTGAAGGAGCTTGTCACGAACTGAGATGTTGAGTGCAAACTGAGGATGCATCGAACCGAACCGAACCGAACTAAAGATCAATGGAAGGACTGAACCGATCCGGAGGAGAAGACTAAAACCTGAGATGCAAAGGTAGTCCAAGTGGGGAGTTTGAACTCAGGCTCCAGCTGGGAACCAAAGAGTTAACTTCATGAGTTAGACTTTGCTGCGGGACGTGTGCAAAGGGGTTATTGATACCCATAACTTTGGTTCACCGCTGAAGAAAAGGGGGCATATAGACGAACCAGAGCTAGGCTAATTGGCCCATTTGGGTTATTGACTATGGACCAGTGCAGTGGGGACAGTGTAATACTTGTACGGAGTTGCCATCATAGCCCCAAAGAGCAAAGTGGGTCGTAGCAATAGTTGTACGGAGTTGCCGTCATGACCCCAAAGATTTGGTGGCCAGGGAAATGGATATCGTATGCTTTACGCATTGAGTGAGAGATGTAAGGATGGTTGCTATGCTTGACTTGTTTGCCTTCACTATGACATACACACCTCACCCCCGTATCTTTACACCATTTGTTTTGTGGCATCTTAAAGTATTGTATGGTATGTAGTGCTAATTCTTTGGTTGCAGGTCTAGGTTCAGGTATGGTTTAGTATACCTGTTATTGTTCTGTTTTGCTGCTTATCGCTCATACCAAACTTTTTTGTCTGACCCAGAGTTTTATGTCTCTTCTTATTACTCTGGGTGCTCTCACGAGCAGACTAGAGACAGGTTAGGTGGTATGCACGAGTAGTTGTACCGGTGACGAGCAGGGGGCTTCCACGTATGATATATAGATGTTCTCCTTGAGTCGCTGCTAGTCACTACTTTGGGCATTAGTAGTGTACCCTTCCTTTCTTTTACTTTAGAGACAGTTTTAAAGTTGTAATAATGATGATGTGGAACAGGAGCTGTATTTGGATTTTCCGCTGCTATGATGTTTAGTTTTCAGCTTATGCATTGTCTCGCCTGTTTTATGTCAAGTATGTTGTTATTATATTTTATCCCATGCGCTGTGAGACATTCTACAGGTTCTTGATTAGTTCATTCTCTTCTTTCCTTTCTTTGACGACCGTTCCATGCTAGTCGGGCATGTGTACAGCGCACTTTTGGAGGAAATGCTGGCTGGTGCGGGGCGGACCATCACACTTGGTATCAGAGCTCTATGTTGCGTAGTTAACCTAGGGAAGTCATCAGGGAGAGATAGTATACGTATATGAGAGCGCGCATTTGTGATTTTTTTGGTTTTCAAAAGCTATATATATACTGTTAGTATAGCTAAGGATGAAGTCGCACTGCACTAGCACCACTATGGAGATGGTTAATCGTTTTCTCTTTACAGATTGAACGATGAGCCAATACGCAAGAGGTGCCGGTAGAGGAGCCAATAATGGGAATGTTGCTGACATGAGGATGATGTTTACTGACCTCATGAGGGAGATGCTTACGGATGTGCAGAGGGCAGCTCCCGATGTTGGTAATAGTGGTGGTCCAATAGTGCAGGCGCCTAGGGCCGATTTCGCCAAGCTGAATAAGGATTATACTAGTTTTGGTGGGAAGCCGTTCCACGGAACGGAATCGGCTACGGATGTTCAGGATTGGTTGGATAGCTGCGAGCGTATCTTCGAAGACTTGGGTATCGAGGATGCGATGAAGAGAAGGCTAGCATCCCGTCAGCTGCAAGGATGGGCAATGAATTGGTGGAATGCTATAAAGGCAGCTACTCCCGAGGATCAGATTACTTGGGATTAGTTTAAGGCTCTCTTTAGCGATAAGTTCATTCCGGCTGCTCAGAAATCAGTGTTGTTTAAGAAGTTCTTGGAGCTTAAGCAAAATGGCAGAGTTGTCTCGGAGTATATTGCTGAATTCGATACCTTGTTGAAATATAGGCTATCCCTCATTGACACTCCCGAGAAGAAGAATGAGAAGTTTATAACAGGTTTGGATCACTACTTGGGGAAAATCTTATTAACCATATCGATGAGACGTTTGAATCGATGGAAGGGAAAGCATTGAGGTTAGAGAGTCTTTACCCTAAGTCGAAGACTGAGGTTGCATCTGCAGAGGAGCCAAAGCCGCAAGCAAGCGGTGGAGGCAAGAATGGTTCTCAGAATAAGAGGAAGCAAAACCAGAATAAGGATGGCCAAAAGAAGAAGAAAGATGTTGAGTGCTTTAGCTGTGGTAAGAAGGGCCATTATGCTAGTAATTGTCAGGCCAAGCTAGCGGATAGGAAGTGCTTCAGCTGTAGCCAAGTGGGACATCATAAGGACAAGTGTCCGCAACCCCCCAAAGAAAAACAGATGGTGAAAGCATATGCCCTTAATGCTATTCCTTCTTCGTCGAACGCCCCAACTGGGGCGGAGAAGGGAAAGAATGTCGTTATTCAAGGTATGCTTTCCGTTTATGATGTTCCTGTTAGAGTTTTGTTTGATACCGGGGCTTCCAGTTCTTTCATATCTAGTGACCCGGTAGATAGGTTGGGATTGGAGCCCGAGATTGTCGATAGACCTTTAGCAGTGACGAACCCGATTGGTGGTTTGACTAACCTTAGCATGATTTGTCGTAATGTGGTCTTATCGAGTCATGGATACATGTTTGTTTGTGATTGCTTTGTTTTGGGCTTTACTGGGTTTGGCATTATTTTGGGAGTCGATTGGCTCCAAAGATACGGGGTGGTAGTAGACTGTGAGGGCTTTTTGGTGACAGCGAGAGCGGATGATGGGCGGAGGGTAGTGTTTGTTGGTCTACCCGGTGATGGGGTAATGGCTAGTTTTCTAAATTCCCTCGACATCCCGCATAGTGATTTGTCAGGTTTGCCCATGGTTGGCCAGTATTCGGACGTCTTCGAAGAAGTGACCGGGCTTCCACCACACCGAGAGATTGAGTTCCGTATTGATTTAGTGAAAGATGCCAGACCTATAGTGATGTCACTTCGTCATATGGCACCAAGGGAGCAGCGAGAGCTCGGGGTGCAAGTCAGCGATCTTTTGAAGAAGGGATTTATCAGAAAGAGAGTTTCTGAATGGGGAGCACCAGTTGTGTTTGCTACCAAGGCGGATGGTTCCCTTCGTTTGTGTGTAGACTACCACGAGTTGAATAAAGTGATGAGGAAGAACAAGTATCCTCTACTGCGGATAGATGATTTGTTTGATCAGTTGAGTGGCGTGAGAGTATTCTCTCAGTTGGATCTCGCGACAGGTTTTCATCAGCTTAGAGTGGAAGCTGAGAGTATAGCTAAAACGGCATTTCGGACGCCGTCTGGATTTTATGAGTGGTTGGTTATGCCATTCGGGCTGACCAATGCCCTAACATACTTTGTGGATCTTATGAATAGGGTATTCAGAGATCTGTTGAATAAGTTTGTCCTTGTATTCGTGGAGGATATTTTGGTCTATCCGAGGACAGAGGAAGAACACAAGGAACATTTGAGGATAGTGATGGAGGTGTTGAGAAAACATCAGTTGAAAGCAAAATTCTCTAGGTGTCACTTCTGGAGGAGGGAAGTGAGATTCTTGGGCCATGTTGTTTTAGAGAATGGTATTGCCGTGGACCCTATGAAGGTGACTACGGTACAAGATTGGTCTAAGCCCAAGAATGCAACGGTCATAAGAAGTTTCTTAGGATTAGCTGGATATTATCGTAAATTTATCCAAGACTTCTCCAAGATAGCAGCACCGTTGACTCAGTTGACCAAGAAGAATCAAGCCTTCGTCTGGGACGAAAGGTGCAAGAATGCATTCAAGAGCCTAAAGGAAAAGTTGACATGTGCACCAGTGTTAGTCATTCCTAAGGGGAATGAAGAGATGACGGTATATACAGATGCATGTTGTACCAGACTAGGTGTTGTATTGATGCAAGGAGGTAGGGTTGTAGCTTATGCAACTTGGTAACTGAAACCGCATGAGGAAAGATACCCTACCCATGACTTGGAATTGGCTGCAATTGTATTCGCGTTGAAGATGTGGAGACATTATCTCTTGGGAGAAAGATTCGAGTTGTTTACCGATCATAAATCTTTAAAATATCTTTTCCCTCAGAAGGATCTAAATCTCCGACAGCAAAGATGGTTAGAATTCTTAGCTTCCTATGATTTCGATATCGCAAACACACCAGGAAAGGGCAATGCGGTAGCTGATGCATTGAGTAGAAGACATGCCAGTCTAGGGGCTATGTTTCTAGAATGGAAGCAACCGGAGTACATCGCTGGGTATGATTTCAGACCAAAGTGTGAATTGGATCCAGAAATGTTAGTAAGTTTGACGATCAGACCCACTTTGATGGAGCAGATTGGTTCCATTCAGAGGAACAATCCTAACCTATTGGAAATCATCTCAAAGTTAGAGATGGGAATCGACGGAGAGATGAACAAGTATGGGCTTGATCGAGATGGATAGCTTAAGAAGAATGGAAGACTAGTTATACCCAATGTCAATGGATTGAGAGATGAAGTGCTTAGAGAATGTCATCACTCAAAATTGACTATACACCCCAGTGGTAACAAGACGTACCGAGACATGAAGCGGACCTACTACTGGGAAGGGATGAAAAGAGACGTTGGGAAATTTATATCCAAATGCATGAACTGCCGGCTAGTTAAAGCTGAGCAAAAGAGACCTAGTGGTTTGTTACAACCATTAGAAATTCCAGAATGGAAATGGGAACAAGTGTCAATGGAATATTTTGATGGGTTACCAAGGACTAGATCAGGCCATGATAGCATTTGGTTAATTGTGGACCGATTGACTAAGAGTGCAAGGTTTATACCCGTCAAGTCAAACAGGACGGCAACTAAGTTAGCGGAACTATATATAAAGTGGGTAGTGAGATTTCATGGAATACCCAAAGGCATTGTGAGTGACCGAGATCCGTTGTTCACTAGTGGATTTTGGAAGAGTTTACAAGAGGCGTTGGGATCAGAACTACATCTCAGTACCGCATATCATCCTCAAATCGACGGACAGACAGAGAGGGTGAATCGAGTGTTAGAAGATCTCTTAAGAGCCTGTGTATTGGATTCCGGTGGATCATGGGATGACCATTTGCATCTAGTAGAGTTTGCATATAATAATAGTTATCAATCCAGTATCGGTATGGCTCCGTTTGAAGCTTTGTACGGAAGACCGTGCAACTCACCGTCATGTTGGGTAGAAACTGGTGAGAAGTTTGTGCTTGGACCCGATGTGATAAGAGAAACTTCAGCTAAGATTAAGATTATCCAACAGCGAATGAAGGCTGCCCAAGATAGGCAGAAGAATTATGCTGATAAGAGGAGAAGAGAATTAAAGTTCTCCATTGGCAACTTGGTGTTTGTTAATATTTCTCCGTTGAAGAGCGTGATACGATTTGGCAGGAGAGGCAAGTTAGCACCAAGATTTGTTGGTCCATTCCCAGTTCTTGAGCAAATTGGGAATTTGGCATACAAAGTTGAATTACTAGAGAAGATGGCAGGAGTTCACAATGCATTTCATGTTTCCCAGTTAAGCAAGTTCGTACACGACCCAGATGTGACTATTCCACCTGATCAATTGGATGATATCGAGGTTGAACCAGGGGCGGTTGGGAACAGCAAGCCTATGCGTATTGTTGGTAACGATACGAAGCAACTTCGAAGGAAAGCGGTGAATCTAGTCAAAGTCCAGTGGGGCGAGAATGAGAATGACTGTACTTGGGAGACAGAGGAGAGCATTAGGACGACGTATCCAGAACTCTTCGCCTGGTAAGATTTTAACTTCGATTTAGTCTTTCCGCATGCTAGGATAAGCTTGTTTGTTTGTTTTACATGTTTAATTGTTGTTTATGGCTGGTAGGCATGCGGGATCCTTTGTATGTTTTGGGTTAAGGAATTTCGGGGACGAAATTTCTTAAGAGGGGGAGAGTGTAACGACCCGCATTCTATGCATCAAAGGATCGTAGAATATTTATTTCTTTCACATACGAAGTCGTATGGTCATGTAACTTTGGGAGACGACTATTGGGGTCATTTCCCATGATCATGATTTTTGCCGATTTTTAAATGACCATCTTGCCCCTAGCCGATACTGTTTTGGCCATAACTTTTGATTGGAAAGGAGTTTTGGCTTGAAACCACTTTCGTTGGCTTCAGATGATGGTTTACAATTCCGTAGAATGGTCACATTAGCCAAACGGACTTACCATTTGGGAGATATGGCTGAAACTAGTTTCAGATAGTGAAAAACAGCTTAATTGGGCTTAACCGGGTGATTAACAGCTAGGTCCAATGGGCGGTTTCGGGATTAGAGGTATTTAAGGGATGCTAGGGTTAGGATTTCGGGTTTTCACTCATTTTCCAGCCACCACAAACCCTCTCTTCAACCTAACAATGGCCTCCAACATCTAAATACACCTCTAATCACTCAATCAAGTTTTGGCTTACACTACGTCAAATTAAGGAGGAATAGCATAAAAGCAAGGTTAGAGCTACTGTTAGACATCGGTATTTGTGCCAAACAGAAATTTATTTCAGATTTGAGTTTTAATTGTGGCCAAGGTGAGTGATTAGCATTGTTTTGACACTAATTACAGTTAATTAGGGTGATTAGTGATAATTAGTGAATTTATACATTAATAAATTCTGGAAAAATATTTATAAATTCTGAAAAATTGTTTTATACCTCTTTTAGAAATTTGGGTTGATTTGGTTATGTTTTGTTAATCCTATGATTAGTTTTTCTTAAACAAGCTTAAGGGAAAATATGGGGTTTTGGCTACGTTTGATCCATTTTACATGCTATGGTTATTGTTTTGGTGTTTATGATTGATTATACATGTTGCTATGATTTTATGGTATGCATTGTGATTGTTTAGAATGGTTAGTATGGTCGAAAATGCCGTCGAGTGGCTTGTAAAACGTCGTTGGAAGTTGCAGGAAAATTGCAGGAAAACACCCGAACCGGATTGGATCGGATGGGAGCGGGGACCGACCCGAGGTGTAACTCCCGAACCGAACCGTTGTGAAGTCCTTCCCCACGATCAGCCTGGGAGCTCGTGAACAGATGGCCAAAGAGGATCACAAACCGGAGTACTCTATCCGAACCGAACCGTGCCTCCGACCCGATCCATCAGAAGACCTCCGACCCGAACCACTTATGTGTTTCCGATCCGACCCGGAGTGGAAAGGAAGACTCAAGCTGCTTGCACCACGAACGGAGACCACGATCTGATGGGATGACCAAGACCGATCCGATGGAAGGAGCACGACCCGATCCGACCCGAAGGAGCTTGTCACGAACTAAGATGTTGAGTGCGAACTAAGGATGCATCGAACCAAACCGAAGATCGATGGAAGGACTGAACCGATCCAGAGGAGAAGACTAAAACCCGAGATGCAAAGGTTGTCTAAGTGGGGAGTTTGAACTCAGGGTCCAGCTGGGAACCAAAGAGTTAACTTCATGAGTTGGACTTTGCTACGGGACGTGTGCAAAGGGGTTATCGATACCCATAACTTTGGTTCACCGCTGAAGAAAAAGGGGCATGTAGACAAACCAGAGCTAGGCTGGTTGGCCCATTTGGGTTATTAACTATGGACCAGTGCAGTGGGGACAGTGTAATACTTGTACGGAGTTGCCGTCATAGCCTCAAAGAGAAAAGTGGGTCATAGCAATAGTTATACGGAGTTGCCGTCATGACCCCAAAGATTTGGTGGCCAGGGAAATGGATATCGTATGCTTTACGCACTGAGTGAGAGATGTGAGGATGGTTGCTATGCTTGACTTGTTTGCCTTCACTATGACATACACACCCCACCCCCGTATCTTTACACCATTTGTTTTGTGGCACCTTACTGTATTGTACGGTATGTAGTGCTAGCACTTTGGTTGCAGGTCCAGGTTCCGGTATGGTTTAGTATACCTATTATTGTTATGTTTTGCTGCTTATCGCTCATACCAGACTTTTTTTTTGACCCAGAGTTTTATGTCTCTTCTTATTACTCTGGGTGCTCTCACGAGCAGACTAGAGACATGTTAGGTGGTATGCACGAGTAGCTGTACCAGAGACGAGCAGGAGGCTTCCACGTATGATATATAGATATTCTCCCTGTGTCGCTACTGGTCACTACTTTGGGCATTAGTAGTGTACCCTTCCTTTCTTTTACTTTAGAGACAGTTTTAAAGTTGTAATAATGATGATGTGGAACATGAGCTGTATTTGGATTTTCCGCTGCTATGATGTTTAGTTTTCAGCTTATGCACCGTCTCGCTTGTTTTATGTCAAGTATGTTGTTATTATATTTTATCCCATGTGTTGTGAGACATTCTACAGGTTCTTGATTAGTTCATTCTCTTCTTTCCTTTCTTTGGCAACCGTTCCGTGCTAGTCGGGCATGTGTACAGCGCACTTTCGGAGGAAATGCCGGCTGGTGCGGGGCGGACCGTCACATTCACTTAAGAACTCCACCTAGCTCTCTCCTCCTTCATTCATTCTCACTTCAAAGAAAATAGAAAATGGAGAGTGGAATGGGAAATAGAAATTCCTAGGCAAGGGTTTGCAAATCCAGTCTCAATTCAGGTGCAAATCCAAGTTGTTTCGGCAAGTACTTAAAGCCTCATATACATGTGCATAACATCATAGGCCTTTAGGCATTCGTCGATATCGTTTTGAACATGTTTTCAAGGCAAATTGTGCTCTGGAACAGGATTCAGACGTCTGAATATATTTGGGAAGACGTCTGACCGGCTCCAAATAATTATTGTTTCAAGCAACAGAATTCAGAAGTCTGAAAATTATTGCTCAGACGTCTGAACTGTAATTCAGACGTCTGGCCGGAATAATCCAGACGTCTAAAAGGGGGCCTAAATGAACTAAATCCTTTCTGATTTTTGAAAATCCCAGTTCAGACGTCTGACCTAAATGATTCATATGTCTGAATATGTTTTTCTACTATGGACCAGAGGGGACCTCAGTCCACAGTCTACACCCATCCAGGCTCTTTCCCGGCCGGAGCTCGGGCCGTTTGGACTCCGTTTGTGAACTTCAGCTTCACGAATTCACATATTTTAGCAGCTCGATTCATCGGCTTTGATTCTTCCAATGTTGATTCTTCTTGGCCTATTCACATTGTTCAGGATGTGAATCTCTATATTGTACATCGAATTTATTCGATACTCTTGTTAATATGATTCATGACTCTAAAACGTGAATTATCGACTCGATATCTTTCGAGTTTATTTCGATATAGTTTAAAACCTTCGGGTGCTAGTTTGGGATTTCGATTAGTTCGTTGATCAAAATTACAACCGTTATCCCTTTGATTTCTTATATGATTGTTGTAATGTGAATTACGAGTGATCGATCACCTTGGTGATCGTACTTTGATCCGTGGCACCCAGTTTTGTGTCTTTGTTTCCTGTCGCTTAAAGTGATTTCTAATCGTTCCTTAACATCATTGGATTCACTAACGAGCTATATATTTATTCGATTTATCGAATTTATATTTGATGATTTATGAATTGAAATTACGTTATTGCAACGTGAATTCCCTTGATCGATTCGCTTCGGCAATTCTGCTCGTGTACATTGTCACATCGGACTTATGTGAGGGTTTATATATTATTAATGGACTACGAATCTTTCTACGGATTCCAATCTATTAGTGTGTACGAATCCTCTATACTCGATCACGTGAGAAACTTAGTTTATTTACCTTAGTAAAACTGAGGACTATGACCCCTTATATGTTTACTTCGGCGAATAACTCTTGGACTCGTACGTTCGAACACATTGTGATGATTCTTGTTGTTTTTAGTATGAATCAACAACGGGTTTGTAAATATTTGAGAATAGCGAGTGGTTATGAGACATTTAGCTATTTTCTTATATTAACTATCTCGGTGTAATTTATACTCACCGAACCGATGCGGTCCTTTGATGATTTATGTTTCGTGGTCCTCGATCGCCCGAGTGGGATTTACGATTCTTGGATTTCACCTGGGGGACTTCGATCCAACTTTCTATGATTTTCTATGATTTATGATGTTTTCTAGGGATTTCACGATTATGTATTTTCTCTCTTCCAGGGTCACGACCCGGCTTCGTGGGGGGCTTCGTGTAATGACCCGGGATTTTGAGCGACTTTGGTTATCGCCGTAAACTCAATGACGACTAACCAAACATCGAAAAATACCGATCATTAATGAAAGAAATTAGAGGATGAGGAAAGATAAGATAGAAACTTAAAATAGAGGAAGAAGAAGAACACAACATCAGAGTAACACGAATCTCACAGCGGAACGAATAAATATATTTCATAACATAACTTTGAAATACAAATCTGTACTTGAATATACATATCATTATCAAAGTGCAGCACTTACAACACAGTGGAAATAAACTATAGCTATATGATCCTGAAGCCTCCTGCTCCAGCTCTTCAAGTGTATCTGTAAAATCCTGACTACTTGACTGCCCGTACAAATTTAGGCACCCAAGAGTTTAGGGAAACAACAAAATAAACTCCGGGTCAGTCATGGGACTGGTATGAGTAAAACAGTTTAAAACAGGTTGAACAAGTAAACGATATCTCATAAGACCACGCCGTATAACGGAACGGGTTTTTCCCTTATGAGAATCCAAATTATCTTTATATCAAAAACCTTTTGATATTATAATAATGTCTATTAACCACAACTATAATAATCATCTAGCAGAAACGCTTTCATCTCACGTTCTACATATATAGTATACAATCAAAACCACAAGCACGTATTGGGTAATGGATTTCCAACTATGACAAGGTATGGAACCACCTTTCGCTAGTGTACCTCTTGAGAGGAATACACTAGATTCAACAAGAACATCTTGCAACCCGGCCACACATGACCGACCACTCATTTCGCTTGAGTGTATCGAATGTATATCACCAACGGTTGGGATCAGCAACAGTTTCCCGAATGGGACAGCATCAACAATAGATTTTTAGAAGTAAATGAAACTCTAGATCGGGTGATTTTACACCCTACTTCGGTGCGACCGACTTAGCCTTGCTGCCTGCCCGATTTCTGTCATTTACCGGATGTGAGGCTAGAAGCTACGCTTTATCATCACACCAGATTCACTTTGAATGCCACATCGTCAAATCCATCAAATCACCGATTGACGTCCTCAACCATACATTATGTGCTAGCTAAAAGAAGTTTCCTTCTTTGCTTCCACTCTTGGTACGGTTGGAGAAATCAATATATGTGATCGTCTGGGAATACTCTGTCAGAATCCGTCCATACAAGTCATCTAGGGACAGGATGAACTGAAGGCACTATTCTGTAAACAGGATAGCCCTTGCATAACTAAGTCTTCAATTTCCTTTGGCATATATGATTCGCAACGCTTATACCAATACAGAGTGGTTCTTTGGATAATAATCCAACCGGTCTCTCCATAGTAACAACGTTAAAATGGTCAAAACTTCGATAGTCTGTGATTTAACTATCGAAGAAAAACAGGTGTGCAGACAACGATAATATTTCCAAATGGAAATTTATATCGATCAAACATCATTCAACATTTATCTCTTTATTTCCTTAATTTACTTATTTCCTGTTTCCCTATATTCAATATTTCTTATTTTCTAAATTTGGAAAATATACGTTATTAACAATGGAAAACATTTCCATTTCTTGTTTTCTTTATTAGAAAACATTTCTGGTTTCTTATTTGGAAAACATTTCCAAAGCTTCTTCATTGGACTTAGTCAGATGTTTAAACAAACCATCGCGATGCCAACTCAAACCATTTCCTTTAATTACTAAATTCACTTAACCATCCTTACTATCAAACCTTAGCCATTCCTTAGTTAAAAACGAAGTCAATCAAGTTGGGGTATAATTACCTCTCAAACCTTAACTGAACAACGGTTTAAACTTCGAGATAGACAAGGTTTATCCTTTAAAACTTTAACAAACTTCCTTACGGAATTCTCTTTCGAATAATCTCTATTCGATAACTCCTCCATTTGAATAACTACATTCGATAACCTTTCTTCGAATAAACTATATTCGATTAACTCTATTCAACAAAACCTTATTGATTTAACTCTAATCGATTAACTATTGAATTAGCTCTATTTTATTTAACTCTTGCACTTAACTCCTTTCCGATAAACTATATTCGATAACTCCTTTAACTCTACTTGAATAAACTATATTCGATTAATTCCTTTAACTCTATTCGAATAAACTATACTCGATTAACTCCTTTAACTCTACTAGATTTGATAACTCCCTTTGATTCTATTCGAATAAACTATATTCGATTAACATAGTTTTCCTAACTCTATCTCAATTAACTCCTATCGAGTAACTAATTTGATAACTCTAATTGAATAACTGATGTTCAATTAACTCTACTTGTCGATTTTGTGACGGCCCGCTCCGCACCAGCCTGCATTTCTTCCGGAAGTGCGTTGTACACGCGTCCCGACTAGCACGGAACGGTCGCTAAAGAAAGGAAAAGAAGGGAATGAACTAATCAAGGAACCTGTAGAATATCTCACAGCGATGGAATAAAATATAATAATAACATACTTGACATAAAACAGGTGAGACAGTGCATAAGCTGATAACTAAAATCAACATCAATCATCAGAGCAACGGAAATTCAAATACAGCTTATTACAATTTTCCAAAGTTACTGTCTCTAAACAAAAGAAAGCTAAAGTAGAAGATACACCACCAATGCCCAAGCAGTGATCTTCAACAACACAGGGAGAATACTATATATATATATATATATATTACGTGGAAGCCTCTTGCTCGTCTCCGGATCATCTACCCGTGCATCACCAGCTAACCTGTCTCTAGTCTGCTTGTGTGAGCACCCATAGTAATAAGAGGAGACATAAAACTCTGGGTCAGACATAAAGCCTGGTATGAGCGATAAGCATCTAAACAGAATGATAACAGGTATACTAAACCATACCTGAACCTGGACCTGCAACCAAAGAGTTAGTACCACATACCGTACAATACTCTAAGGTGCCATAATAAATAATGTAAGAATACGGGGGTGGGGTGTGCATGTCACAATGATAGCAAACAAATCATCCATAGCAACCATCCTCACATCTCTCACTCAGTGCGTAAAGCATACGATATCTACCACTTTGGGACACTAGACGACTTGAGGTAACGACGAATCTCGACTCGTAGAAACCCTACTGTGACCAAGCTAAACACATGGAGTCATGACCAAACATTTCAATGACCCACTTCATTGGTCGTAGCCCTTGGTTCTACCGATGCCATAATGGCCCTAAATCCGCCTTCATACCTCCTACCATAGTGGTCCAAAGCTATAGACGTCGATAACCCCTTGGCACGCGTCCCGCAGCAAAGCCCAACCATGAAGCGAACTCGTTGATTCCCATCTGAATCTTGAGCTCTAACTTCTCATTTGGACTTCCTTTGCATCTCGGGTTTGGTCGAATTGGAGTGGGTCTTCAGAAGAGTTGTCGTGCAGTAGCAGCCCTAGGATTCGGTTCGGTTCGGTAGTCATTACCCTCGTCCGTTCGGGTCGGTCCTCCTTCCTTGTCATCTTTTCATTCGGTTCGGGTCGGGTACTTCACTTCGGGTCGGGTCGGTGTCCTCCTCCGGGTCGGGTCGGGTCACTATCTTCCTTCCAGTTTTTCTCCGATCAGCTCCCTCGTTTTCCATCTACTCCGAT
Source organism: Allium sativum (assembly GCA_030737875.1). Taxonomy (NCBI): domain Eukaryota; kingdom Viridiplantae; phylum Streptophyta; class Magnoliopsida; order Asparagales; family Amaryllidaceae; genus Allium; species Allium sativum. The sequence goes on along the minus strand of JASFAX010007145.1, from coordinate 3,826 downwards.
CCGATCCGCTCCCGTTCTCCATCTGCTCCGATCCAATCCGCTCCCTTCGCCTTACTCCAGTCGTAGCCTTCCATTCTCGAGCCGATCCGATCTGGTCTCCATTATTCTTCCGATCCGATCCCTTTTGTCCACTCCAACTCTAAGCAAACGGCCTTCCTTCTCGCCAAGCCTCCTCCAGTGACAAGTCCCAATCCAGTTCGGATTTCCTTGGTCAGTTCACTAATCCGATCCGACCCCTGCTCCGATCCGAACCGGTTCGGAACCTGCACATTTCTGCAACTTTCCAGCGAGCTTTCTACGCCATTCGACGACGTTTTCGACCAATTTAACTATTCTAATCAATCATAAAACATACCATAGAGTCATAGCAACATGTAAGAGCAACCACAAACACCAAACAGCAATTCAAATGAATCAAAACGGATCAAAAGTGGCCAAAACTCCTTATTTTCCCTTAAGCATGTTTAAGTAAAACTAATCATAGGGTTAACAAAACTTAATCAAATCGAACCAAATTTCTAACAGAAACATAAAACATTATTTAAGAATTTCTAAACATTTTTCCAGAATTTATTAGTGTATAAATTCGCTAATCTTCACTAATTACCCTTAATTACCGTAATTAGTGCAAAAACTATGCAAATCACTCACCTTGGCCACAAATGAAACACCAAATCTGAAATACTCTCTGTTTGGGTCGAATTCCTATGTATAGCAGCAGCTCCAACCTTGCTCTGATGCTATTTGGCCTTGTTTTGATGTGGTTTAGGCTTAATCTTCACTAAAATGTGTTTTGGAGAGGTTTTAGAGGATGGAAGCCATTACTAAGGTCTCAAGAAGGTTTGTGGCGGCTCAAAACTGAAATGAAAGTGATTTCCTAACCCTAATCAGTCCTCCTATACCTCTAAACCCGAAATTTCCCTCTGGGCCAAGCTGCTAATCACCCAATTAAGCCCAATTAAGCTGTTTTTCACCATCTGAAACTTGTTTCAGCCATATCTCCCAAACGGTGAGTCCGTTTGGCTAATTTGACCACTCTACGGAAAGAGAAATCATCGTCCGGAGCTAATGGAAGTGGTTTTAGGTCAAAATTCCTTTCCAGTCAGCAGTTATGGCCAAAACAGTACCAACTAGGGGTAAAATGGTCATTTAAAAATCGGGAAAAATCATGAACATGGTAAATGACCCCAATAGTCGTCCCCCAAAGTTACATGACCATACGACTTCGTATGTGAAAGAAATAAATATCTTACGATCCTATGATGCGTAGAATACGGGTCGTTACACTCTCCCCCCCTTAAGAAATTTCGTCCCCGAAATTCCTTAACCCTAAACATACAAAGGATCCCGCATGCCTAACAACCACATACAACAATCAAACATGCTAAACAAGCAAACAAGCCTATCCTAGCATGCGGAAAACTAAATCGAAGTCAAAATCTTACCAGGCAAAGAGTTCTGGGTGTGTCTTCCTAATGTCCTCCTCTGTCTCCCAAGTACAATCATTCTCGTCCTCGCTCCACTGTACCTTGACTAGATTCACCGCCTTCCTTCGAAGTTGCTTCATGTCGTGCACGACAATACGGGCCGGCTTGCGGTTCCCAACCGCCTCGGGTTCTACTTCGAAGTCCTCTAACTGATCAGGTGAAATAGTCATATCTGAGTCGTGAACGAACTTCCTTAGTTGGGAAACATGAAATACGTTGTGAACTCCCGCTATCTTCTCTGGTAAGTCAATTCTATATGCCAAATTCCCGACTAGTTCAAGAACAGGGAATGGGACAACGAATCTTGGTGCCAACTTGCCTCTCCTGCCAAATCGTATTATGCTCTTCAACGGAGAAATCTTGACAAACACCAAGTCACCAATGGAGAATTTTAGGTCTCTTCTTCTCTTATCAGCATAACTCTTCTGCCTATCTTGGGCTGCCTTCATTCGTTGTTGAATGATCTTGATCTTATCTGAAGTTTCCCTCACCACATCTGGTCCAAGCATAAACTTCTCGCTAGTCTCTATCCAACTTGATGGTGAGTTACACGGTCTTCCGTACAAATCTTCAAACGGAGCCATACCGATACTGGATTGGTAGCTATTATTATATGCAAACTCTACTAGACGCAAATGGTCATCCCATGATCCACCAAAATCCAATATACATGCTCTCAAGAGATCCTCCAAAATACGATTCACCCTCTCCGTCTGACCGTCGGTCTGAGGATGATATGCGGTACTGAGATGTAACTCTGACCCTAGAGCCTCTTCTAAGCTCTTCCAAAACCCACTAGTGAACAACAGGTCTCGGTCGCTCACAATGCCTTTAGGTACTCCATGAAATCTCACTACCCACTTCATATACAATTCTGCTAACTTAGCTGCCGTTCTGGTCGATTTGACTGGTATAAACCTTGCACTTTTAGTCAGTCGATCCATAACTACCCAAATGCTATCGTGTCCCGATCTAGTCCTTGGTAAACCATCAATAAAATCCATCGAGACTTGCTCCCATTTCCATTCGGGAATTTCTAAGGGCTGTAACAACCCACTAGGCTTCTTTTACTCGGCTTTAACTAGCTGGCAATTCATGCACTTGGATATAAACTTCCCAACGTCTCTTTTCATCCCTTCCCAGTAGTAAGTCTGCTTCATATCTCGATACATCTTGTTACCACCGGGGTGTATAGTCAGCTTTGAGTGATGACATTCTCTAAGCGCTTCATCTCTCAATCCATTGACATTGGGTACAACAAGCTTTCCATTCTTTCTAAGCCATCCATCTCGATCAAGCCCATACTTGTTCATCTCCTCATCGACACACATCTCTAACTTGGAGATGATTTCCAATAGGTTAGGATCGTCCCTTTGACTAGAGCCGATCCGCTCAATTAAAGTGGGTTTGATCGTCAAACTTGCTAACATTTCTGGATCCAATTCGCACTTTGGTCTAAAATCAAACCCCGTGATATACTTCAGTTGCTTCCATTCAAGGAACATAGCCCCTAAGCTGGCATGTCTTCTACTCAATGCATCAGCCACCGCATTGCCCTTTCCCGGTGTGTATGCGATGTCAAAATCATAGGAAGCTAAGAACTCTAACCATCTCTGCTGACGGAGATTCAGATCTTTCTGAGAGAAGAGATACTTTAACGACTTATGATCTGTAAACAGCTCAAATCTTTCTCCCAAGAGATAGTGTCTCCACATCTTTAACGTGAACACGATCGCTGCCAATTCTAAATCATGGGTAGGGTATCTTCTCTCGTGCGGTTTCAATTGCCAACTTGCGTAAGCTACAACCCTACCGCCTTGCATCAATACAGCACCCAGTCCGGTACCATAGGCATCCGTGTATACCGTCATCTCTTCATCCCCCTTAGGAATGACTAACACTGGTGCACTTGTCAACTTGTCCTTTAGACTTTTGAATGCATTCTCGCACCTTTCATCCCAGACAAAAGCTTGATTTTTCTTGGTCAACTGGGTCAATGGTGCTGCTATCTTGGAGAAACCTTGGATAAACTTACGATAATATCCGGCTAATCCCAAGAAACTTCTTACATCTGTTGCATTCTTGGGCGTAGGCCAATCTTGTACCGTAGCCACCTTCGCCGGGTCCACGGCAATACCATTCTCTGATACAACATGGCCCAAGAACCTCACTTCCCTCTTCCAGAGGTGACACTTAGAAAACTTTGCTTTCAATTGGTGTTTTCTCAACACCTCCATCGCTACTCTTAAATGTTCCTTGTGTGCTTCCTCTGTCCTCGAATAGACCAAAATATCATCAACGAACACAAGGACAGACTTATTCGACTGATCTCTGAATAC
>JASFAX010007144.1:0-27523 GCA_030737875.1 Allium sativum | reverse complement strand
TTAACTGTCAAAATATCGACTTTTTTTCACATTAAAAATCCATACGGTCACACACTGACTTCAAAAATCACGGAAATTGAAATCTAGCAATAATTTAATATTGCGGATCCAACAAAATTGGTTTCATCGAAAACCGAGGTCGTTTGCAAAACTAGCTATTTTTATAGCTCTGAATGACCCATTTAAATATATTTAAATATAATTAAATTAAATATAAATAAATTTATATTATCGTATATATTCACACTAGAATACCATACATCTCCACTGGGATTTTACAACTCGATATTCAAATCCCGGTTGAATCAATATTCAAATTTATATTGAAATTCCTTATATATATCGTTATAAATTATAAAGGAATTCCATAGCGACTTTTCTAAAATTTGATTTGGACATAAATCAAAATCTACATAATGAAATCCTGATTTTTCTCTTCCCTTAGAAAAATATACTTCACCAACTCCTAACGTTTCTTGTTTCACAGAAATCCGGCTTAAAACGGACCCTGTATATCCAGTTGAAGTTCAAATCACCAAATAGCGAACTGCAGCGCCGTTATGCGCTGGTTTATAATTATATTATAAACCATACGTTCAACTGTCGTCGATTGAATATATTTGTTCATATAATTCAACTCTAAACTGAACTGTATATTTTAAATAATCCAATTCACACTATATTGTAAATTCCACTATTTTTGATTCTGAATTAAATATATTATTTAAATTAATTAAATAATACATATAATTTAATTTAACAACCATTTAATTCTTTGAATTATTATATAATTAAATAGATTAATTATAACATCATAAAATACGGGTCGTTACATTCTTCCCCACTTAAAATAATTTCGTCCTCGAAATTGCTAAGGTAGAAAACAAACCCTATCGACAGGCCAGACTTATTTGTTCACTTCTTTAACTTCAATCTCAACTGAACCAATTTAATTTTAATTAAAATATTAATTAATCCTTATCATTGAAAATTTTCAAAAGTCCTGAAAATTTTCTAACACCTTTACTTTTCGAAAAATTTCGCCAGCACCTCCTTTGTACTGGTCAATAGACAAACTCCAACTCGCCTCTCTAGGCCATCACCAACCCAAAAGAAAATCAAACAGCCAAGCGGCTTGCCAATTCGTCTCATAAATCTTATATCAAATAGAAATATAAACTTGTACCTTTTTATCGGCATATCATTATCTCTTTTCCACCTGTTATCAATTCAGCAGATACAAGGGTCATCCCAATCAAATTCCAATCTGTTTTTATCCACAAATCCAACCATTAGCTTATACCTAAGTCGAATTCAATTTCAAATCAAAGTTCCATTTTCAATTTTTTTATTCTTAACTCATTAATCCAATACTATTTCAGATTCTATCTCACAATTCAAAATCTGATTCTACTTGATATATCGTATCCAATTCAATTTCCAGTTAATTGGTTTCAATTCAGTTCCAGCTTGGTTTCACAAATTTCTATTTAAATTTGTTTTTAATTCAAATAGTCTCTTCCTGGGAGTTGTAAACAGCTTTGCTTTTCTAAAACCAAATGTTCCTTTTTGGATTTCAAACAACTTGTTTCTCTCAAAACAATTCAAAAACAAAATCTTTTCGGTAGTAATCTGTCACTTACAACTCGAAATTGAACACCGATGATGTCATGATCATCATCAGAATCTATTTCCAGCTTTCGAAGTGGGTTCAATACTATATCGCTTTTCAAAACCATTTCTAACATTTCCACTTTGAAATTTATTTCAAAATATCCTTCCAATGTTTGTAAAACAATTTAAAATCTCCCAGGATTTTAAAATTCTCATATACTTAATATAACTCCATTTACAAACACCTTTCAAATTCCAGGGTTTAAATTTCAACTCTGATTTTAATTTCAGATTTAATTCAATTCATTATGCTTATCTGAATTCTGATCGGTTATTTACATAACCATTTCACATTTAATAATCTTACTCGATTATAATAACAACCAATATATCCAATATATTATATCCATTTCAATATCAATTTTTGATATCAAAATATAATTTGGGTAAAATTATTTCATTTACCCTCTTTTCAAAACATACCATGTCAGTTCATGGTATTCAAGTGTTTAGTAACTCCTATCGATACAGTGGACAAAATGATCGACCAGAAATTCATAATCCACTCAATCAATAAATCTCCATAATATAAAACCATTTTATATTGTATAACAAATACGCTCTCGTATATATACACTCAAACTCAATCTAGGGTATTACTAACCCTATCTCTACCGAGTCACGCCACAAAGCTAAGGTAATTCACTTAACCATAAGCTCTGATACCAACTGTAACGACCCGGATTTTGTCGACTTTGGTTATCGCCATAAACTCAACGATGACTAACCAAACATCAAAAAATACTGGTAGTTAATGAAAGAAATTAGAGGGTGAGAATAGATAAGATAGAAACTTAGAATAGAAGAAAAATAACAACACAACATCAGAGTAACACGAACCTCACAGTGGAACAAATAACATATAATATATAACATAACTTTGAAATATAAATCTGTACTTGAATATACATATCATTTCCAAAGTACAGCACTTACAACACAGCGGAAAATAACCATAGCTATATAATTCTGAAGCCACCTGCTCCAGCTCTTCAAGTATCTGTAAATCCCAACTACTTGACTGCCCGTACAAAAATTGGGCACCCAAGAGTTTAGGGAAAACAAAACATAATAAACTCTGGGTCAGTCATGGGACTGGTGTGAGTAACACAGTTTATAACAGTTTGAACAAGTAAACGATATCTCATAAGACCACGCCATATAACGGAACGGGTTTTTCCCATATGAGAATCCAAAATATCTTTATATCAAAAACCTTTTAATATTATAATAATGTCTATCAACCACAATATAATAATCATCTAGCAGAAACGCTTTCATCTCACGTTCTACATATATAGCATACAATCAAAACCGCAAGCACGTATTGGGTAATGGATTTCCAACTATGACAAGGTATGGAACCACCTTTCACTAGTGTACCTCTAGAGAGGAATACACCGGGTTCAACAAGAACATCTTGCAACCCGGCCACACATGACCGACCACTCATTTCGCTTAAGTGTATCGAATGTATATCACCAACGGTTGGGATCACCAACCGTTTCCCGAATGGGACAGCATCGACAATAGATTTTTAGAAGTAAATGAAACTCTAGATCAGGTGATTATACACCTTAATAGGTGTGACGACCCGAAATTCCCAATAAAGGAAAGCCCGGATTGTTTTGAGAACACGACGCATCAGAACACAAACTGAAGAACATTTTATTGCTTTTTACAAAAATTACATCAGAGTACAAGAAAATATCAGAGTACATATAATAAATATACATTGGAAATACAATATCAGAGATTACATATTTACATTTTACAATTGCAGCGGAAAAAATACAAAATACAACTGAAATAAATACTCGAATACAAAGCTTTCCGAATATTGCTTCAGTTGTAAACCAGGATCCTGTGAATATACATCTGCAAAACCGAACTACTAGCTTCCCGTGCGAAAAAATATGGGCACCCAGAGTTTAGGTTAAAACAATAAACTCCAGGTCGGTGATGGGACTGGTATGAGAACTCAAAAACAGTTATAAACTTTTATTTTAAAGTTGGATATTTCAGTGCATAAAACAACTCAATGCTTTTTAGAAAAATGAAATCATCATAAGACTCAGGTCCCATCACACAATGCAACACAAATCAGAGGATAGAGTTTTACCTTATGATGATTAAACATGCTTGATACACGAAAGTTCTCTTTCATACTATACAAGTGCATAGTGTAGAAATAAATTTCAAATATAAATGTATCAATCCTAGACGGCATGGGTACCATAATATCATGTCGCCATACTAGGTTCTAAAACTAAAACCGTAAAGTTTCGTATTGGAAGTTGGGTTTCCATCATGAACCAAGGCAAAAGATAGTCCTTACCAAGTTCCAGATTGTCTAGCCCCAGACTCACGATACAGTCGCAACTGCACATTGGATCAGCAGGGCCGGTCATCCGTCGATGATTGGCAATACCGTAAACTATATGTTAGCCTGCCCTTTGGGACATAAATATGAGCCACTAAGGACTCCATGTCATATCCGAGGCCTCGTCATCCATCATCCACATAAGTAAAATGCCAGACCGTGTAAAATCCTGACACAACTTTTAGCTAGAAACTAACATATGTCCATTTCCTTGGTTTCCTTTCTCCAGTTTTAGGTTCATACCGGGTTGTGAGGTTCGCGAAGTCACGTCATACCACAAGGCCCTGCTTTTCAACAAAAGCCTTGATCATCTTCATCTTAGCATGCCACGTTGACAATTCACGCGATGCGATTAATAACTATTAATACACAGTCTCTAAGGGTGTTGAGCAAGAGAATAAATTCTCCGCCACCAACGGTCGTATATTAATAGAAACCAATTTACATAGAACAAAATTCAACGTCAGACACACATCCATTTATAAGCTTATGCTCTGGGTCTGAGAGAAATCCAAATCCATACAAATCAACACTACGTCCGGATAACTACCATCTTAGCCCCATCTTGGGAGCAAATCAATCAAGGGCCTCAACACTAGTTACCCATTCGATGTGAAGATCGTCGGTCTTCAATCGCCGTCTTCAATTCTTCCATTTAAAACGTCGTATGATTATTTGAAATGAATATAACTCAGTCTTTTCAAATAATCTTTGCATAATTATCATTTAAATTATTTCATAACGTTATTACTTATCACTATTTTTATTTTGATAAAAGTAGATATAAATCATTCCATGTAGTGATTAACATATAAGGACAACGAATCAACCAAACAAACAGCGCACAATCATGTTCATGTATCATATCAAGGTATCATGTTCAATGAACATTTCAATTCCATTTCCACATTTATTTATTAATGAATAACAACTAAAATGTAACTTTCAATTTATTCTTTTACTGCATAGAAAATGTCATTAAAACATCTCTTTTTCTAATTTATTTACACTACAAGTAAATAAATGTTTTCCTTTTCTTCTACATGTCCTATTTACATGAGAATGTAAACGAAAGTGTCATTGAAAATAGTTCTATTTTATTTACATGAGCAAATGTAAATTTCTATTTCATATTTTATTTACACTCTTTCTCTCATTTTATTGGAAATGTAGTATTTCCTTCTTATTCTTTACACTATAGAAAAATGTGATTTTTTTTTTTATTATTCTTTACACTATAGAAAAATGTGAATTTTTTTATTCTTTTTTTATTTTTTATTCTTTACACTATATTCTCTTTTATTACATTATAAAGAAGTGAAAATTAGGCTCACATCCCTATTTTCAAACTTAATTAAAGCCACGTCCACCTATACTTTTATTTATAAATCCGGTCCCTAAAATCAGATGCCGCCCAAACTTTTGATCACTTCCGCCTGCTCCTCATGTCCCCTTCGCCTTTTTCAATTTCTGGCCAAAAAAAAATGCGCTCATGCATAAAAAAAAAATTCTAAAATCTGGAAATAATCCCAAGAGCCCACGCAAATCAAAAAAAAAGTTGGATACATGTATGCAACTATTACTGATAGTTGCATACATGTATGCAACTTTTTAAATACACATGCAAAGAAGATCCGCAAGCCTGCTGAATAATTGCATACAAGTATGCTATTATTCAAAATAGCTGCATACTTGTATGCAGTAATGTGTTGAAAGCCGAAGGCGTGACAATATGTGCATACTTGAATGCATATTTTCTGCATAACTGCATACTCGTATGCACATATGCAAGCATGCGTGCATTCCATGCAGAAATCGAATAGATGCATGAAATCATGCATGTATTTCGGAAAATCTGCGTACATGTATGCATATATGCTGCTGTATGATGCAGAATTGAAATAGATGCATACATGTATGCAACTATTTGAAATATGTGCATGCTTTCATGCATTTTACTGCATTTTTCGCTGTTTTGTGTATTTTTTGATTTTGACGTGTTTGTTGATTGATTTTCCACCTGATTTTTTTGGCGTGAACATGTTTTATTTAATTATGAATTTATGTGATTTTTTTATATTTTTTAATATTTTTTTATATGTTTTTAAAAAATAGGGACCTAATTTACAATAAGTTTAGGACTGGATGTGAGCCTAATTTTGAAACTTAATAGGGACCTGTGACAAACGGACCCTATAAAGAAATTAATTCTTCTAACTTCTTTTGTTACAAAAAAAAATGTAATATTTCTTCTTTTGATTACATTAAGAAAAATGGAATTGACATTATACTGTAAATTCCTATCTTTCAATTGCATTGTAAAAGGTATATAATTTATTTCATATCTTATACATTGTAATTGTAATAAATTCAAATTATACTTTAATTACATTAGAAAATGTAAGTTATTCAAATCCTACTTAATTACATTAGAAATGTATCATTTCCTAATTAAATTAAAAATGTAAAATTCCATACTTTAACTTATTTACATTATAAATGAAAAATACATCCATTCATTTCTATTACATAAGAAAATGTAATACTTTCATTCTTTTCTATTACATAAGAAAATGCAATACTTTCATACATTAAAAGATATCATTTCATTATTACATTAAAATGTATTATTTCATTGTATAACTCAATTAAAAGTAAGCATTCATTTCATATTACATAAAAAAAATGTAAATATTTCAATCCATTCTTTTTACACTTGAAAAATGTAAATTATTTCAATTCCTTCTTAATTACATCAAAAATGTAAATTATTTTCATGTCTTACATAATTATATAAAAAAATGTAAATTATTAAATCAAATCTTATATTCTTAATTACATTAAAAAGGTAATTTTATCATAACGACAAAATCTTTTTTTTAATTACATTAAAATGTAATTTACATTACGGTGTAAAATCTTATATTATAATTACATTTAAAAATGTAATTTCATTACATGGTAAAATCTTAACTTAATAAAAAATGTAATTTTTATTTCACGTACAAAATCTCATCTTTAATTTCACTTAAAAATGTAATTTATATTACCGTACAAAATCATATCTAAATTACATTAAAAATAAATGTAATTTATATGCGGTGTAAATTCATACCTTAATCTTAAATTTGAATATTAAATAAAACTTTGTCTTTCCATATTCCTTTAGTATTACATTAATATTATAATAATAATAATGTTTCAAAAAGTCAACTTTTGAAATTCAAACTCTCAGTATTAATTAATCATTTAATACTATGCTTATTCTTACATTATTATATTTTCAAAAATGTAAAATTTTGAATTAACTAATTATTAATTACAGCATTAACCTCTCACATTAGATTTATTATTGTGGTTGCTGGATATGCCGAGCGGGTCCGGGCAATCTTATACCACAACTTAATCTAACCTCGGGTTAAGCATGTTTACTTTATTTTAATACCATTAAAAATGAATTCGAAATGTTAATTTTCAAATTTCAAACCTTTATCATTTATTGTATAATAAATAGAATTCATGGAAATATTTATTCCCGTGTAAATAGCGCAAGACTACTTAATCGACTTCATGCACATTAAATAATATTTAATAACAATAAATTCACAATTAATTCTCTAACGGAAAATTATTTTGAAATCTTGTGAAAATCCTTCGTTGGAATGAGACCTACATCAAAAACATTAATTAATGGATTTCAAAACAACTCATTTGCAAAATGATGACTAACATCTTTTCATTACCCAAATTACCTTCCAATCACAACATCAAATGACATTCATTCATTCATGTAATAGACATTCAAACAAAATACATCAAATTGACATTCAAACAACATACAATAGTTTTTACAACAAAATCCAAATAACAATAGATTATATGTGCACTTGGGCGATGTGTGAAAATATCTGCCCAATCAACATATGCAAGTCAGTCAACTTGTATATGGTAGTATAACAATTTTGAATTATCATGCATAATCATAAATTCACATTAATTAACATGTTACAAATTTTCAGACTTCAAACATTGCATTTCAACAAAACATTAATACACCACAAATCATGCATAACATAGAATTAACTTACAAACAAATCATCATAGGCATTTAAATATATTTATTTATGAAAATAAATAATTATTGAAAACAAAGATTGAGTGAGAAAAGAGTTCTGACCGAGATTTGAGTTTATTGGGTCCAAATGGGCGGTTTCGGACCCAATTTTGGCCCAAAATTCAACATCCTCAGAATTGAGCGAAATTGGTGTCTATGAGTCGCTAAAAATACACTGATCATGACAAACCCTGTTTCGAGTCATTTCGAGTTCGTTACAAAAAGTTATGCTTTACTGAAGTTTGGACAATTTAAATAATTATTTAAAATTCATGAAAATACCTAAAAATTTTGATAGTCTCCAAATTGGACAAAATTAGTGTCCCCGCGAAGGTCTCGATGCCACGATCACAACGCATCTGAAATCATTAAATTTCAGCATTGACCCTACAAGGTGTATCAGGATACCCTGAACTAGGCAGGGTGGGGCACGATTACTAGGTTGACTGTAAGAGGTCAAATCGATGGCGATGGTGCAGCAGTGTAGGTTCTAACGGGGTGCGGGCGTGCACACACTCTGGCGCAGAAAAATTAGGCACTGGGAACCAGTAGTATACCTGTGCATTCTAGAATTGTGTCGGGCCGCCACCATGGGACTTGATACACCCTATGGTGGGACCAGCATAGGTAGCTACAACATCGGGGGCCGTAAGACACATGTAACTATGCGAGTAGGAGCCGATCATTAGAAATGGATCACTTCACCCTGATTATGGGGTGCCTGTTGGGAACTAGTTTATAGGGGTGCAGAGATTAATATGGGGTACGATAGTGTATTCGACTCTAGACAACTTAACTTTGTTTATGGTGCTTTCCCATTTCCAGTTTGTACTTATCATGCTCATTTCCTTATTCATAGACTGAATAGTCCTAGACTTACTCAGGCTTTATGTCTGACTCTACTTTTCTTTCGTTCCCCCCCCCCCACAGGTTCACAGGGAGGGAATACCGCAGCTTGACCAGTTTTCACATCCAGCTTGAAGAGAAAGAATGTATTGCTTGGATCCCTTTCGATTTGGACTATGGCTTTGGATAGCAATTATGGGGACTTATGTAGTTTACTTATGTTTTTATGCTTCTTTAAGTTATGAAATCAAGACAGTTATGAAAATGTAATGTTTTTGGAAGTATTGTAAGACAATTATGGCATGGTTTTGTGTAACACGTATTTTGATTAAATAAAAGTTGCTGTTGTTTTCCGTTGTTCAAAAATATGTGTATTTATATCTGTCTTGTGTATCTGTGACTTATACTTATAAACCTCCACCAAAATTAGGGCATTCCCTTTGAGAGTGACCCTAATGGAGGTGGGGTGTTTCAATAATAGATCGTTCCACAGTAAATCCTTGAAAGAGATAACCACTCGCCAACAATAGTTGAAAAAAAAGTGCAAGATGATTGTCTAGAAGTTCATACGACTAGAACATCCAAGGACGAGTCCATTAAAATTCGACAAAAATAATAATTAAACCTTTTAATATATGTTAGCAATATCAAAATATTCAACAGGATAAGGAAAAAGCTGAAGAACAGACATAAAATTACCATATGTTGCTTACGAATGCAAGCTAGCTTATTATGTAGAACAAATTATCCTTCAAGTTAAGACAAAGTACACTATATAAGCTTTTGGGGGAATTACAAGGTTAGCACGATAACTGTGTAAGCTAACATCAGTAAAAAATAAATTTGTTTTGATGAATTTTTAAAGTCATTTTTCACTGTAAAATCAATAATAGTTACATATTAATTCTAAAAATTACAGAAAAAACATTTTTAGATTTGTTTTGATGATACGAATCCAAAAAATCAAATTTCGTTCAATTTGGAGTCCGTTTGCAAAATCTCATTTTTCAAGGCGTATATATTTAATATTAAAAATAAATTTTTATACCGAAAATTTCCGAAACTCGAAATATATAAGTATTTACTGTTTTTCAGTGCAGAAACGACATTCCGGACTCAATGGAAGTGGTTTCGTGTCCAAATTCCTTCGTCTGCAAAAAGTAGCCGTTTAGGCCATATATATTATATATATAAATTTCATAGCTACCTTTCTAAATTTTGATTTTGCCATAACTTACAAATTATAAACTGAAATCTAAATTTCTAAAATTCATTAGAAAGATATTTTCTATACGGTCCTAACGTTTTTTGTTTCGTTCAATTTCGACTTATAATTAATTTTATATAATTTTTCAAAGTTGGAAATCAAAATTTGAAATTACCGCACCGTTTCAGGCTCGGATATAATCAATATAAATTTATTAATTTAAACTTCATTTTTAAATAAAATTTTCGCCGTTATTATTTATAATTAATTATTCCAAACCTTAAAATTCATTAAATTATTAAAAATAAAAATTTTAAATTTGCCCAGATTTTGCGGGTTATTACAATAGGTGCGACCTACATAGCCAGGCTGCCTGCCCGATTTTTGTCATTTCCCGGATGTGAGGCTAGAAGCTACGCTTATCTTTTACATGCCACATCTTCATTCACTTAGAATGTCACATCGTCATACCCGCCAAATCACAAATTGATTTATCCGAAAATAACACGGGTATACAGCTAAGAGAAACGAATTCCTCTACCACCAAACGTGAATACGTTTGAAGAGATCAACTTACGCGATCCATTAGATATACTCTGTCAGACCTTCTTTCATACAAGTTGTCCTGGGACTGGACAAATCAAAGGCACTATTCAGTACATCCATCTTAGGCAATTGTTTTCTAAGATTTATACAACAACCCTTGCACTTTACTTCGTCTTCAATATATTCAGCATACTTGATTCGCGACGCTTATGCCAATACGGAGTGGTTCTTCAGATAATAATCCAACCGGTCTCTCCATATTAACAACGTTAAAATGGTCAAAAACTTCGATAGTCGGTGAGTTAACTATCGAAGAAAAACACGTGTGCAAACAACTATATTATTCCCAGATGGAAATTATATCGATCAATCATCATTTAACATTTATCTCTTTAGTTCATTTATTTACTTATCTCTTGTTTCCATATCTTCTAAATTCTTATTTTCTATTATCAGAAAACATTTCTGATTTCTTATTTGGAAAACATTTCCAAAACTCCTTCACTGGATTTAAATAGATGTTTAAATAAAACATTGCTATGCTGTAACGACCCAGAAAATCTGAACCAATTTAAAATTTTTAAATTGGCTAAAATAATGGATTTTAAATATTTAAAATAAATATTTTAAATAATATCGATGAAAAGTGAGTTTGAATCGACGTTTGAAAACGAATATAATTAATTATAATTATAAACAAGGCCTGAAATGGCGCTGTAGTTTCAAAAATTGAATTCAAACTTTGTCGGACTGTACCGGGTGCAAAACAATACGGATTTGAGTGAAACCAAAAATATTTAAATCTGTTAGTGAACACCTTTCTAACAAATCTGAAAAATCGAATTTTCATAGTGGAAAGCAAAAGTTATGGCCAAATGAATTTTCAGAAAGGTCGCTATGGAATTTATATAGCCCGTGAAATTGGCCATTTTGCATACGACTTCGGAATTCGACGAAACTAGTTTTGTTGGGACCGTATCGTCAAAACAGAGCTAGATTTATTTTCTGGAATTTTTCGAATCAGTTTGTGGCCCTGGCAAATTGAAATGTACGTTCAAATTGAATATTGAATGTTATATATTTTAATTTGAAGAAAAACTGACTGAAACAGTCGAATAGGCCTACGAAACATATCCCATTGTGTTCGGAATGGGGGTAAAACGCTAGGGACGACAGTCGTTGGGTTTGGATTAGAGTTCGTATGAGATAAGGGGTATTTTCGAAATTTTAAAAATTTATAAATAAAAGAAAAAAATATGATTGGGCCTCATCCTCTTCTCTCTCCCCGACACTCCAGATCGCACGGCGGAAATGAACTCAACCCCTTCTCTCCTCGATTGCTCTCAATCCGCTCAAAATTAGACCTCCATCCTGTTGAGGATTTTGTAGAGCTAGTTAAGATCTTCAAATCCATAGCAAGTTTGGATTTTTTCATTGAGTATCCTTCGAGTTTCGAAGCCCCGAAGTCGCCGACTTTGCGCCGCCGCTAGCATCACCTCCGACCACCGAGTTCGACGAGGTTGCCCTCGTTATGCGCGCCTCTCCTTCCTCTTCCAGGTGGCAGTGGCCGATTGTCCTATAGTGCAACGGTTGTCGAGCAAAAATCAAACCTAGTTTTGAAGTTTATCGTGAGGTACGGCTGATTAATTATATAAACTATTTAATAGCAGTTCTAAGTGCTACCGTTTATAATTTCACTGTAAAAATCTTATCTTTTTCGTTTCTTGACGAAATTCGATGAAACAGGAAACATCGTGACCGTGTGGACGTCTTCTACATTTTAGAAGAGACCGCATATTTTTCTGAGCCTTCTGCTATTTTTGGTGGAGTGGAACCCAATGTGAGATTTCTAATTTATAAACGATATGGAAAACGACGATGTATAAATTATATAGTCGATGTATGAGTTATATAAGCGTTGTACACCTCATGTATAAGCGTTGTATAAGTTGTACGTTCGATGTATAAGTTATATATGCGTTGTAAAAATTATATATGTGTTGAAATAGAAGTGAATTGCTATATATATATATATATATATATATATATATATATATATATATATATGCCCCTCGTCCACAAACCATGGACGATATTTATTGGTTGTGATTAGCGTGAAAATTGATTGATAGCGAATGGTTGGTTGGAATTGTTTGTGGTTGATATTGATTGATTGCGGTTGAAAAATACCCATTTGTGGTTGAGAAATATTTGGTTGAAACCACATAGGATTAGTTTGTGGAAACGAAATAAATATATACATGTCGCCTGCGTGCGAACTAGATGCATGATCCCCATTGTCAAAAACCGCGAGGTTTTAAGGTAGAGCGAGGAGCCGTACTAGGGACGGTCCCGGTTTTAACTACCCTGCCGTTATGCTACCGAAATTTTGAATAATATTCATGTATTTGAATTATTTTCATTTGTTGAAACTATATTTATTCGTTGAATAGAAAACCTTCATGTGTTGAATCGATATTCATTCGTTGAATTGAAATTCATGTGTTGAATGGTATTCATATTTTTGAAATAAATTGTTTTATAATAAAAATCACATTTTTATCACCTATATGAACTATATAAAATAATCTCCATTTGAAATAAATTGTATTATAATAAAAATCACATTTTTATCATCTATATGAACTATATAAAATAATAGTGTTTTGAAATAAATTGTTTTATAATAAAAATCCTATTTTTATCACCTATATGAAATATATAAAATAATCGTGTTTTGAAATAAATTGTTTTACATTAAAAATCACATTTTTATTATATACATGAATTGCTAAATATAGTGAAGTGTTGAAATAGAAGACAGTTAGATAAAAATATCATTTTTATCAAATGTATGAAAAGAATATAGCTTTGAAATCGAAGAATTGATATATTTATATAAATAGAATTAAAATATATCGAATAACGATGCTGTAGTTCGTATTTTGAAACCGTGATTTCAAATGATTAGTACGGGAGATCCGACCATCGGATTTTCCTGAAATCGCAACCGTTGGGTTCGCTTTGGAAATATCTTTCCAACGGCACCAACTTTGTAAAAATCCAACGGTTGGATTGTCTGAATGTTTAATTCAAATCTGAAGAAAAACAGCACCAGAATCGATTATATTTATATATATATATATAAATATAATTATATTTAATCGAATAACGACGCTGCAGTTCGTATTTCGAAATCGAAATTTCAAACGATTGTACCGGGAGATCCGACCGTCGGATTTTCCCGAAACTGGAACCGTTGGATTAATTTTGAAAAGATCTTTCTAATGATGTAAATTTTGTGAAGATCCAACGGTTAGATTTTCAGATATGTGTAAATCAAATTCGAAGAAAAACAGCGCCACGGCCGCATTATGGCCCGAAGCGTCGTTTTGAATAAAATGGCTATTTTAAAATAAATAAAAATAGCGATAAATCGTTATAAAATATTATAAACGACATGGATGTGATTTAGAAATTAACTGAAGGTTGGCTAAGTCGAATGGTTTCCTTGGTGTTGATCTGATGTTGGTTTCGGCCTTCGGGGTTAATATTTGGGAAATCGTTCTCTTACTGATTGACGGTTAGTCGTGTGTATGTTAGTGTTGCACTTGTTTATTATATACGCGAGTTGCTCAGAAAGACCGGGTTTTATCCCATTCTGAATAACTGAATCGACGATAAGAAATCGAAGATAAAGACGGTGGTCGAAGACCGGAGATCTTCACCTCGTTTGGATGGTAACCGAGGTCCTGATTGGGAGGCATCCCGAAATATGGATAATGAGTGGTGCTCATCCAGACGTACGTGGTGATCGATGGGTTTGCGAGGTATATAGTGCCTCCGGTTTCGTTTAGACCCAGAACGGACTTGTAAATGGATTGTGTGTCTGACATTGGATTTTATTCTATGTTGATTGATCTCTATTAAATATACATCTGTTTGGCGGCGGAGAATTTATTCTTTTGCTTAACGCCCTTCTCTGAAAAGCACGAGCTCAGAGATTGTATATCGATGGACATCAGTCGCATGGCATGAAATGCTAGTGTGGCATGCCTAAGTGGCAAATGATCAGGGCTTCTGTTGAAAAGAAAAGTCTTGTGGTGATGATCAAAGCACCGCCTGTGTGGCGTAGCTTTGTGTATAACGTGCATTCGCGAGCCTCACACCCCGGTATGAGCCAAAAACGGGATAAGGACCTTATGGAGGGCATGCGTTTCCTTCTAGCTAGGAGTTGTGTCAGTGTTTTTACATGGCCTAACATTTTACTTATGTGGTTGTTGCTGTTGCGAGGCGCCTCGGTTTGATCGGACGATCCGGGTCCGATGGAGTCATTCGTTGGCTCGCTTACGCCCCATAGGGCGGGGAAACGTAGTGTTCAGGCATTTTAATCCACATCGGTGGACCGGCCCTGTCGCTCCAAGGGTCGATGCGTTCTAATCCTGAGACACAGGCTAGAGCGTCTCGAATTCGGTAAGGAATATCTTTTGCCTTGGTTCATGACGGAAATCCAATTTCCAAATACGTGACTGTGCGGTTTTGATTGTATATATATATATATATATATATATATATATGGCGACATGATATATGGTACCCATGCCGTCTATGATTGATAGTTATGATTTGAAATTGTTTTTGAAACATATAAACACTAGTAGTAATATCAAATGCTTTTGTTTTATTCGTATCAAGCATATTTTGGCCATTATAAGGTAAAACTCTATCCTCCGGTTTGCGTTGCATTGTGTGATGGGAACTGAGTCTTATAATGGCTTCATTTTTATAAAAAGCATTGCGATGTTTAAAAGAAAGATTTGTTTTTAAAGCACTGGCAATCCAATGGAGTAAACCCGTTCCACGAAAGTGGCATGGTCCTGTGATTAGCCATATTATAAATGTGTTGAGTAGATTTCTCATACCAGTTCCATGACTTACTCGTAGTTTGTTTCACTTTCAAACTCGGGTGCCCCTTTTTCTACATGGGCAGCCTTGTATTCAGGTTTAGCTGGTTCTTTCTGGATAGCTGGAGCTGAAGATGGATTCAATTATTTATCTCTTTTTATGTTGTTCAACTCCTATTGTACATATTTTGTTTATTTCCGCTGTAGACATTTATGTATAGCTGAACTGTATTTGTACTAAGTATGATCCTGTATACTGTGTAACTCTGATGATTACGTTTATCCAGTATATTCTATTGTTCATTATCTGGTGTATTTATTTAATTCTTTTCTGCTATTATCTGTTTCTGTGTTATATTCCAAAGATTACCCTTGTCTCCGTCTGTACGGGAAATGGGGTCGTCAAAACGTGGTATCAAAGCTTTGGTTAAGCTTAGTTATGGAATATAACATATAACAAACTCGTCAGAAATAGAACCAGTAGTGTTCTAGGACGGGTAACTCTATACAGATAGGATTAGCAATATCCTAGTATGAGTACAGCAAAATCAGAACAACTCGTTAGAGATGGGGTCAGAAGTGCCTCAGAACGAGTCGAGCGTAATATGTTTTTAAATAACGTATTTGTGATTATGTATATAGTCTGGTTTTAGAAATATGATTTTTGAATATATAAAAGATATATATTTGTAAAGTTAAAAATTTAAAAACAATTTGATTGCTGTTTGTGTTGTGTGATAGTAAATTTGATTAATTGAATTATTGAAACAATAGTTAATTTAATCAACAATAGGATAATGGTAGAATTTATTCGATTATATCACACATTGAACTGATTAGAAAATAGATAGAAATAAATACATGTTCATTATGTATATTTGAACAGGTAAATGGATTAGCTGTTGAGTAAAGATTTTATTTGCGTGCCCGACAAATAGGTAAACCTTAATGAGTTGGATGCGAAATATTATTATATCAACTACTGTGAATACCATTGAATGCGGAGTGTTGGTTGTTCTGTGTGAAATAATAAACATCGCCATAGGATAGTAATAATTAATTTTGAACTACATTACATGACATACTTCTGGAAGATAGGCATACTTCATCATATACCACATAAGCATTTGGAGCTTGTGTGACGAGGTGGAAGATTTACCATACGAACGAGAGGCTTGTATGGCGATGACTATATTTTACAGGTTGAATTGATGACTGATATGGACTATTTAAATTGTAATGATAAAATTGCCAGATTAATAAAAAAACCGACACTGGTCTGGAGTTGACAATAATCACGTCTCTCTAGTTAGTAGATACGGCACATGGACTATTTATTTCCCACACGGGACGAGGTGACAAGGATTTATCCTCTGGAGAATTTAAAATACACACTCCCTCAGGCTTTGACAGGGTGACGAGAATTTATTCTCTAGAGTTATTATCAATACACGCTCCCCTGTAAACACCAGAATATATCACTATAAATATGTGTATGCTTATTAGGATTTATTGGGTACCTAATACGGCCCAATAAAATTCCAAACCTCTCCCCGTACAAAGGAGGTTATGGCAAAACTTTTCGAAAATTCCGGGTGTTAGCCAAATTTTTGAAGAATTTGAAAATTCTCAGAAACTGAAAAGTTGGAGAATGGAAGCCAGATCGAATGTAGAGTTGACGAATCAAACCACTTTCCACTTTGTTCCTTTTCGGGGACGAAAAGTTTTAAGTGGGGGAGATTGTAGCGACCCAGAAAATCGGAACCAATTTAAATTTTTTAAATTGGCTAAAATAATGGATTTTAAATATTTAAAATAAATATTTTAAATAATAGCGATGAAAAGTGAGTTTGAATCGACGTTTGAAAACGAATATAATTAATTATAATTATGAACAAGGCCTGAAATGGCGTTGCAGTTTCAAAAATTGAATTCAAACTTTGTCGGACTGTACCAGGTGCAAAACAAAACGGATTTGAGTGAAACTAAAAATATTTAAATCTGTTAGTGAACACCTTTCGAACGAATCTGAAAAATCGAATTTTCATAGCGGAAAGCAAAAGTTATGGCCAAATGAATTTTCAAAAGGTCGCTATGGAATTTATATAGCCCGTGAAATTGGCCATTTTGCATACTACTTCGGAATTCGACGAAACTAGTTTTGTTGGTACCGTATCGTCAAAACATAGCTAGATTTATTTTTCTGGAATTTTTCGAATCAGTTTGTGGCCCTGGCAAATTGAAATGTACGTTCAAATTGAATATTGAATGTTATATATTTTAATTTGAAGGAAAACTGACTGAAATAGTCGAATGGGCCTACGAAACATATCCCATTGTGTTCGGAGTGGGGGTAAAACGCTAGGGACGATAGTCGTTGGGTTTGGATTAGAGTTCGTATGAGATAAGGGGTATTTTCGAAATTTTAAAAATATATAAGTAAAAGAAAAAATATGATTGGGCCTCATCCTGTTCTCTCTCCCCGACACTCCAGATCGCGCGGCGGAAATGAACTCAACCCCTTCTCTCCTCGATTGCTCTCAATCCGCTCAAAATTAGACCTCCATCCTGTTGAGGATTTTGTAGAGCTAGTCAAGATCTTCAAATCCGTAGCAAGATTGGATTTTTTCATTGAGTATCCTTCGAGTTTCGAAGCCCCGAAGTCGCCGACTTTGCGCCACCGCCAGCATCACCTCCGACCATCGAGTTCGACGAAGTTGCCCTCGTTCTGCGCGCCTCTCCTTCCTCTTCCAGGTGGCAGTGGCCGATTGTCCTATAGTGCAACGGTTGTCGAGCAAAAATCAAACCTAGTTTTGAACGTTTATCGTGAGGTACGACTGATTAATTATATAAACTATTTAATAGCAGTTCTAAGCGCTACCGTTTATGATTTCACTGTAAAAATCATATCTTTTTCGTTTCTTGACGAAATTCGATGAAACAGGAAACATCGTGGCCGTGTGGACGTCTTCTACATTTTAGAAGAGACCGCATATTTTTCTGAGCCTTCTGCTATTTTTGGTGGAGTGGAACCCAATGTGAGATTTCTAATTTATAAACGATATGGAAAACGACGATGTATAAATTATATAGTCGATGTCTGAGTTATATAAGCGTTGTACACCTCATGTATAAGCGTTGTATAAGTTGTACGTTCGATGTATAAGTTATATATGCGTTGTAAAAATTATATATGTGTTGAAATAGAAGTGAATTGCTATATATATATATATATATATATATATATATATATATATACGCCCCTCATCAACAAACCATGGACGATATTTATTGGTTGTGATTGGTGTGAAAATTGATTGATAGCAAATGGTTGGTTGGAATTGTTTGTGGTTGATATTGATTGATTGTGGTTGAAAAATACCCATTTTTGGTTGAGAAATATTTGGTTGAAACCACATAGGATTAGTTTGTGGAAATGAAATAAATATATACATGCCGCCTGCGTGCGAACTAGATGCATGGTCCCCATTGTCAAAAACCGTGAGGTTTTAAGGTAGAGCGAGGAGCCGTACTAGGGACGGTCTCGGTTTTAACTACCCTGCCGTTATGCTACCGAAATTTTGAATAATATTCATGTGTTTGAATTATTTTCATTTGTTGAAACAATATTTATTCGTTGAATAAAAAACCTTCATGTGTTGAATCGATATTCATTCGTTGAATTGAAATTCATGGGTTGAATGGTATTCATATTTTTGAAATACATTGTTTATAATAAAAATCACATTTTTATCATCTATATGAACTATATAAAATAATCTCCTTTTGAAATAAATTGTTTTATAATAAAAATCACATTTTTATCATCTATATGAACTATATAAAATAATAGTGTTTTGAAATAAATTGTTTTATAATAAAAATCCTATTTTTATCACCTATATGAAATATATAAAATAATCGTGTTTTGAAATAAATTGTTTTACATTAAAAATCACAATTTTATTATATACATGAATTGCTAAATATAGTGAAGTGTTGAAATAGAAGACAGTTAGATAAAAATATCATTTTTATCAAATGTATGAAAAGAATATAGCTTTGAAATCGAAGAATCGATATATTTATATAAATAGAATTAAAATATATCGAATAACGACGTTGCAGTTCGTATTTTGAAACCGTGATTTCAAACGATTAGTACGGGAGATCCGACCATCGGATTTTCCTGAAATCGCAACCGTTGGGTTCGCTTTGGAAATATCTTTCCAACGGCACCAACTTTGTAAAAATCCAACGGTTGGAATGTCTGGAATGTTTAATTCAAATCTGAAGAAAAACAGCGCCATAATTGATTATATTTATATATATATAAATATAATTATATTTAATCGAATAATGACGCTGTAGTTCGTATTTCGAAATCGAAATTTCAAACGATTGTACCGGGAGATCCGACCGTCGGATTTTCCCGAATCTGGAACCATTGGATTCGTTTTGAAATATATTTCTAATGATGTAAATTATGTGAAGATCCAACGGTTAGATTTTCAAACATGTGTAAATCAAATCCGAAGAAAAACAGCGCCACGACCGCGTTATGGCCCAAAGCGTCGTTTTGAATAAAATGGCTATTTTAAAATAAATAAAAATAGCGATAAATGTTATAAAATATTATAAACGACATGGATGTGATTTAGAAATTAACTGAAGGTTGGCTAAGTCGAATGGTTTCCTGGGTGTTGATCTGATGTTGGTTTCGGCCTTCGGGGTCAATATTTGGGAAATCGTTGTCTTACTGATTGACCGTTAGTGACTAATGAATTGAAACGATGCGTGTGTATGTTAGTGTTGCACTTGTTTATTATATACGCGAGTTGCTCAGAAAGACCAGGTTTTATCCCATTCTGAATAACTGAATCGATGATAAGAAATCGAAGATGAAGACGGTGGTCGAAGACCGGAGATCTTCACCTCGTTTGGATGGTAACCGAGGTCCTGATTAGGAGGCATCCCGAAATATGGATAATGAGTGGTGATCGTCCTGACGTACGTGGTGATCGATGGGTTTGCGAGGTATATAGTGCCTCCTGTTTCGTTCAGACCCAGAACGGACTTGTAAATGGATAGTGTGTCTGACATTGGATTTTATTCTGTGTTGATTGATCTCTATTAAATATACATCTGTTTGGCGGCGGAGAATTTATTCTTTTGCTTAACGCCCTTCTCTGAAATGCACAAGCTCAGAGGTTGTATATCGATGGACATCAGTCGCATGGCATGAATTGCTAGTGTGGCATGCCTAAGTGGCAAATGATCAGGGCTTCTGTTGAAAAGCAAAGTCTTGTAGTGGTGATCAAAGCACTGCCTATGGGGCGTAGCTTTGTGTATAACGTGCATTCGCGAGCCTCACACCCCGGTATGAGCCAGAAACGGGATAAGGACCTTAGGGAGGGCATGCGTTTCCTTCTAGCTAGGAGTTGTGTCAGTGTTTTTACACGGCCTGACATTTTACTTATGTGGTTGTTGCTGTTGCGAGGCGCCTCGGTTTGATCGGACGATCCGGGTCCGATGGAGTCATTCGTTGGCTCACTTACGCCCCATAGGGCGGGGAAACGTACTGTTCAGGCATTTTAATCCACATCGGTGGACCGGCCCTGTCGCTCCAAGGGTCGATGCGTTCTGATCCTGAGACACGGGCTAGAGCGTCTCGAATTCGGTAAGGAATATCTTTTGCCTTGGTTCATGACGGAAATCCAATTTCCAAATACGTGACTGTGCGGTTTTGATTGTATATATATATGGCGACATGATATATGGTACCCATGTCGTCTATGATTGATAGTTATGATTTGAAATTGTTTTTGAAACATATAAACACTAGTAGTAATATCAAATGCTTTTGTTTTATTCGTATCAAGCATATTTTGGCCATTATAAGGTAAAACTCTATCCTCCGGTTTGCGTTGCATTTTGTGATGGGAACTGAGTCTTATAATGGCTTCATTTTTATAAAAAGCATTGCGATGTTTAAAAGAAAGATTTGTTTTTAAAGCACTGGCAATCCAATGGAGTAAACCCGTTCCACGAAAGTGGCGTGGTCCTGTGATTAGCCATATTATAAATGTGTTGAGTAGATTTCTCATACCAGTCCCATGACTGACTCGTAGTTTGTTTCACTTTCAAACTCGGGTGCCCCTTTTTCTACACGGGCAGCCTTGTATTCAAGTTTAGCTGGTTCTTTCTGGATAGCTGGAGCCGAAGATGGATCTATTATTTATCTCTTTTTATGCTGTTCAGCTCCTATTGTACATATTTTGTTTATTTCTGCTGTAGACATTTATGTATAGCTGAACTGTATTTGTACTAAGTATGATCCTTTATACTATGTAACTCTGATGATTACGTTTATCCAGTATATTCTATTGTTCATTATCTAGTGTATTTATTTAATTCTGTTCTGCTATTATCTGTTTCTGTATTATATTCCAAAGATTACCCTTGTCTCCGTCTGTACGGGAAATGGGGTCGTTAAATATGCCAACTCAAATCATTTACTAAATTCACTTAACCATCATTCACTATCAAACCATACCATTCCTTAGTTAAGAAGGAAGTCAATCAAGTTGGGGTATAATTACCTCTTAGACCTTAACTGAACAACGTTTTAACTTCGAAATAGTCATAGTTTATCTTTTAAACCTTTAACAACCTCTTTACGTCTCTCTCAGATTCAATTTACGAATCAACTTCTTCATTGAAAACATTGGTTATAACGATAACGTTATAATCCCTACTTTCGAAATATCTAACTTCAATTATAATTTTTATTCTTTAATGTGAATAAATAAATAACCACCTAATTTATAATAAATAAATCTTTATTTAACCACCGGAAAGTATAAGTACTTTCACGAATTCGATATAATCAAATTCACCAATTAACTCTCTTCGAGAAATCTCTATTTGATTAACTCTCCTTCGAATAACCTATATTTGATTATCTCTCTTCGAATAACTTATATTCGATTCTCTCCTCGAATAACTTATATTCGATTAACTCACTTCGAATAACTTATATTCGGTTAACTCACTCTTACGAATAAACTACATTCGATCTCTTTCTTTCGAATACGCTATATTCAATAATCTCCATTCGAATAACTATATTTGATTAACTCCTTTCGTTTAAACTAATCGATAACCCCTTTCGAATAACTAAATTCGATAACTCCTTTCGATTAAACTAATCGACAATGCCTTTCGAATAACTAGATTCGATAACTCCTTTCGAATAACTAGATTCGGTAACTCCTTTCGTATAACTAAATTCGATAACCTCACTTTCGAATAACTAAATTCGATAACTCCTTTTAACTCGATTCGAATAACTAATATTCGATAACTCCTTTTAACTCGATTCGAATAACTAATATTCGATAATTCCTTTTAACTCGATTCGAATAACTAATATTCGATAACTCCTAATTCGACTAACTAAAATCGATTTATTCTAATTCGATTAACTCTATTTAATTACTCTATTGGTTAAATCTAACTGGTTATCTTTAACTCTAACTGGTTAACTCTAACTGATCAACTCTAACTGGTCAACTCTAATTGATTAACTCTAATTGATTAACTCTAACTGATTGACTCTGACTGGTCAACCCTAACTGATTAACTCTGACTGGTTAACTCTAACTGATTCACTCTAATTGATTAACTCTAATTGATTAACTCTAACTGGTCAACCCTAACTGATTAACTCTGACTAGTCAACCCTAACTGATTAACTCTGACTGGTCAACCCTAACTGATTAACTCTGACTGGTTAACTCTAACTAATCAACTCTAATTGATTAACTCTAACTTGATTTAACTCTAGTCGATTTATTCCTTTGAATTGACTCCTTTGATTAATTCCTTTTCTATTTGTTTATACAAATAATTCCTTTTCTATTTGTTTACTTAACAAATAACTATTCCCTTTCAATTCTATTTATTTTCTAAATAAATATTTCCTTTATACTTCTATTTATTTCCTAAATAAATATTTCCTTTATATTTCTATTTATTTCCTAAATAAATATTTCCTTTATATTTCTATTTATTCCCTTTCAATTCTATTTATTTTCTAAATAAATATTTCTTTTACTCTTTCTATTTATTTCCTAAATAAATATTTCTTTTTATAAAATCCTTTGATTTTATAAATATTTCTTTTTTCAATATAACATTGATAATTCCCTTTTATTTTTATTTAAATGCATAGTTTGAAATCATCCTTCTATATAAAATCTTTCCATTTTACATAATATTTTATTTCAATATTTCTTCTGGTATTTAACAGTATCAAATAACAAGACCATTGTCGCTATAATCAATCTCAGATTATACATCACATCATATAATAATATATGAAAAAAACAGCATTATAAATATTGAGGAACCCAGTTGGGTCCCTCAACCTGTTTCCCTGCATCACAGATGTTAAAAAATATAATTAACATCGATTTCATTTCAATATGAAATATTCTGCTAAACAGAATCAACATATATTTAACGATTTATATATATATATATATATATATATATATATATATATATTTCAACCAACTGACTAGCAGTTCAATCAAACAGTCAACACACAGCAAACAACAGATAATTATCAGTTCTAAGAATACGTTATAAAAATATAACTATTCAGAGTTATTGAGTTTACTCACATTGGACGATCATCGTTAATAACGATAACCATCGCTTGATTAAGACGGACAATTTATTTTGCTATAAATTATAACGAGCTCTGTTTCACTCCCAGTCAGTTCCATGGTGTAGCCACCATCCATACGATCCCAACGGATCTTGTCGCTGAATTCCGTTAATATATGAGAAAGATATAGCTTTTACAATTTAATACACTATTTTAAATTGAATTAAACTTAATTAATATTCAACTTGGGCTTAACCTTATATGAATCCGGCCCACTTATCACTCCTCCTAAGCCCATTGGATAAATCCTCGTTCCATCGGTGAAATACCCGATACTGTGCTTGAACCAACATCAATGACAACTTCAAATCTCCCACGCCACCACCTCAGATGACCGAAGTCAGCGCCGCCACCGGAAATTGAAGTTGCGCCTCCACCCCTACATTTCCTTTAAGTCTCGCCTCCCACACTTCAGCGTATCACCGGCAAAGTTCCCCCAAACTTCACCAATTTCTGACCGTGATTCTTCCTCCTTAGGCAACCGGAGTCAGAGCCGCCACCGGCGTACGAAAGTTTGCATCCCCCTCTACCCTTTCGAGATAACCCGGTTCCCTAACCACGCCGCCTATCCCCCCAAAATCACAACCCTAGTTCGATTTCCCCAAACCGTTCACAAATAAAACGTTGTCGCACTGTATAAAAATCATACAGGGATGAAGTGTTAAAGTTTATGCCCTAGAGGCAATTCATTTGATGAGATGGATAACACTGTTGATGTTATTATTTTATTTGGAATAAAATAAAATATTCTGTTATGTTATATTTACTTCGTAATTTAAATATTAACGTAATAGAAGTCCTTAGAATAATAATAATACGGAATTATATAGTTCGAGTAATACTGAACTTGAGATTATATAATAATTCATAATGTCCCTATCAGTTACTTAATAACAATGACCCTAGTCTAGAGTTTTATTGTTTAATATAGGATAACAATAATCATTGAGACAGTTATTAACCTGATTATCACAATATCATTGATAATACGTATTGGATTACAGACCAGATCGATGAATAACTTACACGGAATATAATCAACAGTATCATAAGTTGTTTCTCATAGTGACAGTGATGTATTGGTCCTCAGACCTGAAATCATTATAATTTTATTCGAGGATATTGGTGTTTTGATATCATCTAAAGTTATTTCGTAACAGAGTAATGATAATGGTGATTATTGGATACATCTCCAGTCGAATGAAAATTATGAAAGATCTAGATGGAATTTAACCCTACGATATATTCGTAGTGATATCTATGGGCCTCTTGATTGAGTGAGACTGTGAAATGCATGGCCGTGCTCAAATATTGATTTGTTTTAAACAGTCTACCCATCGATCAAGAAAAATGGATTAAATTATAATGAGGATGATACAATCCATGCCTTTAGTTTAATCCTGGATATATCGGTTAAAAGGATTATATTGCATTGATACACTGGTCACAGACAGGTTGTATCGAATCGTTGATCTTATTATAACTTGGGTAACAGCGATGTGTTGCTAGATACCGCTCACTGTTTATGATTTAAATATGATTTAAAATCATTGCCAACGTTGTAATAACCTATAGGTTCACACACTTAGGACGTGATAAAAAGAAAAGGCATTCATTAGGTAAATAAAATATTAATCGTTGATATTTTAACTAGAGTTGAAATGGTATATTGGTCGGCACCTTAGTTCATGGTACACTTGCTAGTTTAAAGGGATAACTCATCACTTTAAAAAGAGCTGGGTGAACCATAAAATAGATACATAGATATAAGATCTATAATAAGTGCCAACCCAACTATCCCTTTTTCAAAAAAAACCTAATATGAATGGCGGCTAGCACCATTCTTTCCTTTTTCTCTTGGATTTGATCCAAGGTGATAGCATCCGTGTGGATAACCTATGGAGAGCCGGTGATTTGCTGAGCTTTCGAATTCGATACTCCATCCTTCTTCTCTGTTCTAGTTCCTTCTGGATCTCATCGCAGGTACAAACCCTAAATCTAATTTATACGAGTTTTAATCTATTATTCTTGCTAAGATCCTAATTTAAACTGTTAAATTACACAAATAGGAATTCGATTTGATCAAAAAATCCTTACAGTGGTATCAGTGCGAGGTTTAGCGGGATATAATAGATTGGACATTTGTTTTGGTTTAATTTGTGGTTGATTCATCGTTTGAATGATAGTATCAATAATTCAGAAATGTTTTGACACATACATGGTTAATTAGACTTGCTCTATTGGTTTTAACTTTGATATGAAAAACCTGTTCCATATAGATATGAATTACTGTTGGATGTTAATTCATATTAATGTATCTCACATTTTGAACCTTACATATATGGATTAAGGTCTGAAACATCATTTAATTTGTCTATATGATTAAGTGATATAATGGACTGAGTGTTATGAACACTAATAAAATCCAGACACGAATTCATACTTGATTAGAAATATTAAAATTGGTTTAATATTCCTAATTCATAAGCTTTAGACCCTGGAAGATCAATCAAAACCTGTTTTGATTAGTCAAGATAGCTAAATCCTTTTGATCAGACATTGGATAACATTTTAGATCTGTTGATTAATATAGTTAATGTTCTGATTTGATCAGAAATAAGTATAAGTGTACAGATCAATCTGATTGCATCTGTGCCATTGTTTAAAACATGATATTTTGTAAAATTTGACTTCTTATGTTGATTATGAAATGCCGCTGTTATGTTTTTGTCAATTCCTTTTGATATCTATGATATATATATATATACACACACACCATTGTGTATACTATTGTATATCAAACTGTTTTGAACAGAATAGTTCTAGTGTATATCAATTTGTATATGTGATCATTTTAAATATATATAATGATATATATGAATTACATAGACAATTGTTTCTAAAGGGGGTTAAATGGCATGGTTTCAAAACATTCTGTTACTATTGATGATTAATATACTGATATTACATAAATTTGAAAATTGTTTCATATGTAAGTATCTGAATGATAAATCAGCAAAAATGTTTTCAAATTAATTTTGATTTATAGAAATCAAAAGTTATTGAAATTTGATAACAGAGGTTTATTCTGATCTAATCCTTTTACCTGGAT
>JASFAX010007143.1:0-27526 GCA_030737875.1 Allium sativum | reverse complement strand
TAAGTCAAATGGGATTCATTTCTATTTCCATTTTTTCTAATGAATCGAATAGAGAGAGAATTTTAAAATCTAATCCTATTTTTATAAGAAGACGTATGTTCATTATAATCAGATGGGATCCGTCAATAGGAAACACACAAACTCAAATTAAAAAAGTACCAATTTGGGTTCATTTTAATAGAATCCCTATAATTCTTTGGACTTTATTGGGCATAAACTGGCTTGCTTGTCATATTGGGAGATTAACTTGTTTTGACAGTAGTACAGAAAAGCTACAGCGTTTTAGATACACAAAAGCCTTCATTGAGTTTTCTTCTGAGTTTGATCTTCCTGATAAAATAGTGGTAGATGGTTTAGGTAAATATTGTCCTTTAGTTAGATTAAGCTAAGATTAGAGACCCAAAATTTGTACCATATGCAAGGTTTTTAGCCATGAGACTGGAAATTATGAATTCAATGCTAAGGAAGATTTAAATTGTGAGGACCATGTTGAGGGTTCTGATAACAACAACCAGTTCAGATTTAATGATCAAGTTGGACAGTATTGTAGGATGCCCTCTTCAAATGCCAAACTTAATAATTGGACTTATGTTAATTCAAGATCAAAAAAGATTTGGAGGAAAAAGGGTGAGCATAATAATAAGGCTAATGATGGAGTAGATAATGATGTGCCTTACACTAATGTTAATCCACTTGTTGTTTTAGAAACTGAAAACTTTGGAAACTGTTCTTCTGAAGTGATTAGTGAAGAGGACAGATAAAATCCTAAAGAGAAAGATAGTAGTAAGGTGGTTGATCATACAATTGGAAACAATTCGGGTGAAATACCTAGTCTGGATGTAAATGTCATTGGGGGGAATAAGTCTGAGAATGTGGATCAATTTGTTGAGGAAGAAACAATGAAACAATGACTGGTAACCCTTTTGATGAACCTTTAGTTAATGTTAATAACACCTTTAAAACAATAGAAGCTATATTTGTTTCATCTATTGTTGCATCTTCTACTTTGTCATGCTCTTCATCAGCTACGTATGTTTCATGTTCATCAACTGTCCCATCTAGCTTGAGTAGCTTTGCTTCTTCTTCCGTTAATAAGGCTTTGTCAAATTCATCTGCATATGCTACTTTGTCATATGCATCTACTTTCAGCAATTCTGCACCTTCATCTTCTAGTAACAAGTTGTGTATTTCTTTTGCTTTATCTGCTTCAACCTTATCATCATCCTCTATGCAAAACCTTCCCCTTACATGCATTTGAAGCCACCTGCTCACATTCACCTTCCACCTGTATCTAAATCTGAATTGACTTTTCCAGTTGTGATTATTTCATTACAAAATAAACCCATATATATACATGTTCAACTCATATACATACAAACATTGCTTTTCATTGCAAAATAAACCCATATATATACATATTCAACTCGAGCATATAAGGAAACACAATAATATATAACCAAATATAACCATATCAAAAATATCCTAATATAACCTGGTGCAATATGGCGTATCAAATATATCCTAATATAACCTGATGACATATGCCATTTAAATATATCCTAATATAACCAACTACAATATGGCTATAGCATATCAAATATATCCAAATATAACCTGGTGTCATATTAAATATATCCAAATATAACATGCCATATCAAATATATCATATTACTCCCCCTCAAGTTGGAGCATGCAAATCGCAAATGCCCAAATTGCGTAACAAATAATCAAACAGTTGACAACCAAGGCCCTTAGTCAAAATATCAGCTAACTGATGACCAGTAGGTACATACGAAGTGGTAATATTTCTAAGCTGCAATTCATCACGAAAAAAGTAGCAATTAAATTCAATGTGCTTGGTGTGGTCATGAAACACCAGGTTCTTCACAATATGCAAAGCATATTGACTATCACAAAACAACCGCATGGGCTTGGGTTGAATCACACCAAGAGAACGCAACAATGATTTTATCCCTTAAGTTCACAAGTCGTAAAGGCCATAGAACGATATTCTGCCTCCATAGATGAATGGGAAACAATCGATTGCTTCTTAGTTTTTCAGGAAAGAGGAGAACGACCAAGAAGCATAAAATAACCAGACATTGAACGACGCGTGAAAGGACATGCTACCCAATCACTATCAAAATAAGTTGTCAACTGCATATCATGGGACGAAGCAAAATACCTTGACCAGGTTGCTTTTTAATATATCGTAAGATGCGGATTGCAACATTCCAATGTGCGACATGAGGATTACTCAAAAATTGAGCAAGAGTATGAATGGAATAACTTAACTCATATCGAGTAACAGAAAGATTCACCAAGTGCCCCACCAAACGCCTATATTGCTCTGGATGCTCATAAGGATCATTCGCCGCATAAGCCAACCGTTGATTCCGTTCCATTGGTGTATCAATAGGTTTACAACCTAACATACTTGTCTCTGTCAATATATCCAAAGCATATTTCCGTTGAGAAAGAAACAACCCCTCATCACCACGGGCTACTTCAATACCAAGACTATATTTCAACACACCAAGATCCTTCATATAAAAACATGTATTCAAGTATATCTTGAACATCAAGATCACATCATGTGAGGAACCTGCAATAATCAAATCATCCACATAAAATAGTACATGTAAAGAAACATCATCCTGCTGATAAATAAATAACGAATAATCAGCATAGGATTGTGTAAAACCAAATTTCCACAAAGCACTAGTTGGCTTAACAAACAATTGTCGAGGAGATTAACGTAAACCATATAATGACTTGTGTAACCGACACACTTTCCCAGGGTGAGAACAACTATAACCTGGTGGAAGTTGCATATAGACCTCTTCCTCTACATCACCATGAAGAAAAACATTACATACATCCATCTGACGCAATGCCCAATTATGAGCAAAAACAACGGTAAGAAAAATATGAACAGGACCTATCTTAGCAACTAGAGCGAAAGTTTCATTATAATCAATACTAGCAACCTGCCGGTTACCATGCACAAGCAAGCATCCCTTAAGATGCTCAACTTCACCGTTAGCATGTCGCTTTATTTTATAAACCCAACCACTACCAGTAGCCTTCTTACCAGACGGCAAATCCTTCAATGTCCACGTGCCATTTAGTTCAAGTGCATCAATCTCCTCTTTCATTTCCTGATGCCAACCTTCATCATGTACAGCCTTTTTAAAGGAAGTAGGCTCTTTTTGAGATGTAATTTCTGCTAAGAAATGCTTATGTTTCACAAAAAAATTATCGTAATTCACATAACAAGTTATATTAAAAGGTTTACCAAAGGAACGAGATTGAGTAGGAGAAGCAGTATGCGATGTAAGGGGGTCTATCTTGCACATAACTGTGTTAGTAACATATCCTTGAAGACGAGACGAGGGAAGCTTAATGCGGTGCCCACGACAAAGATTATCACCAATTAAGACAATGCATGAATTTTCTCTGGACTCCACACCATCTAAATCAATTCCCGTACTTCCCTCGACTCCACGGCCACCTTATCGGACAGCGTTGCTGGCTGCTGCTCACTCACGTTACCTCTATCTTCAACTATCATATCCTTTATAACCTCGGCATCTCGTGCATTACCCAAATCAATCATAACATCGCACTCATCATAATCATCAAACACATCGTTCGTGGAATTCAGGGATAGAAACTAGATCAAACGCTCATTCGGGTTGGAGGAACAAGAATCATGGGTAGAAAAAGGAAAGACATGCTTAATAAATTTGGCATCACGACTAACAAAATACGCATGAGCATCTAAATCATACAAACTCCACCCCTTTTGACCAAAAGGATAACCTACAAAGATACATCTCTTAGAACAAGGGCCAAATTTATCCTTGACACGAGGCCGATTTGCAGCAAACCAAAGGCACCCAAATACCTTTAAAGAAGACATACTAGGTGGACTCCCAGAAAGTAGTTCATATGGAGTTTTACCATCCAGAATGGAGGTAGGAATCCGATTAATAAGGTGACAGGAAGTTAAGACACACTCCCCCCAAATATCAACTGGTAGAAAAGCTTGAAAACGCAGGGCACGAGCAAAATTTAGAACATGTTTATGTTTGCGTTCTATTTTACCATTTTGTTGGGGAGTATCAATACAAGAGGTTTGATGCAAGGTGCCTTATTGAGAAAAAAAATCCTTTAAACATTTAAATTCTTGTCCATTATCACTACGCAAAACCTTCACCGACCTATTAAACCGCATTTTGACCATAGCAAAGAAAATTTGAATCAATTCACCAACCTCATATTTTTTATCATCAAATATGTCCATGTAGCACGAGAACAATCGTCTGCTATGGTTAAAAAATAATGAGCTCCACAACTAGAAGCAACACGATAAGGACCCCAAATATCACAATGTATTAAATCAAACAAATCATTTGCTTTACTTGTACTCAATGGAAAAGATTCACGAGGCTGTTTGGCTGTAAAACAAACATCACAATTGTCATCACAAATTTTATTTATACTATTACTTTCAACAGTTAACAAAGAACGAACCACTTTCATGGAGGGATGTCCCAACCGCCAATGCCATAACTGAGCAAAGTCTACAACTGCGGAGTTATTTACTTGAATACTATGAACTGGTCGGAAGAGATAAACCCCATTACACTGCTCTCCTGTGCCAATCAAGTTCCTCCAACTCCGATCCTGAATGGTGCATAGCTTATTAGTGAAAAATACAATAATTTTTTATTTTTCAAGCAGTTACGACACGGATAGCAAATTGCAATTAAGAGTAGGTACA
Organism: Allium sativum; assembly: GCA_030737875.1. Taxonomy (NCBI): domain Eukaryota; kingdom Viridiplantae; phylum Streptophyta; class Magnoliopsida; order Asparagales; family Amaryllidaceae; genus Allium; species Allium sativum. Next base: position 22,737 of record JASFAX010007143.1, on the reverse strand, counting down.
TATAAAACATTATCAAGAATTAAGTCATGGATAAATTTAATACGACCATCTTTAGTGGCAGTGGCATGTTTTCCATTTGGAAAACCAACGGCAGCTGAAGCAATTTCTTTGATGTCAACAAACAAATCAAGATTACCCGACATATGGTTTGAAGCTCTAATATCAATAATCCATTGGTCCGAAAATTTCTTACAATGCAACTTTGGAGTAGAAGACATAGCTGAAGAAGTTTTGAGAGTTGTGATGACTTGCGCATCAATGAGGGTAGTAATGAAGCACAATCCACTTCACTGATACCACTCGGAAGGTTTTGACGAAAGTTGTCCATGGTAGCTGTAAATTAACTAAGGAGGCTCTGATACCATGATAAAATTAAGAGAAATTGGAGAAAATTAACCTTGCTTTTCATTACAAACATTGCTTTTCATTGCAAAATAAACCCATATATATACATGTTCAACTCGAGCATATCAGCAAACACATAATATATAACCATATCAAAAACATCCTAATATAACCTGGTGCAATCTGGCGTATCAAATATATCCTAATATAACCTGGTGACATATGCTATCTAAATATATCCTAATATAACCAACTACAATATGGCATATCAAATATATCCAAATATAACCTGGTGCCATGTTAAATATATCCAAATATAACATGCCATATCAAATATATCCTATTACTCCCCCTTAAGTTGGAGCATGCAAATCACAAATGCCGAAATTGCGTAACAAATAACCAAACTTTTGATGACCAAGGGACTTAGCCAGAATATCAGCTAACTGATGACTAGTAGGTACATCCAAAGTAATAATATTTCCACGCTGCAACTCATCACGAACAAAGTGGCAATCAACTAAATATGCTTGGTGCGGTCATGAGACACCGGGTTCTTCGCAATATGCAAAGTAGATTGACTATCATAAAACAGTCGCATGGGCTTGGATTGAATCACACCAACAGAATGCACCAACGATTTTAGCCACTTAAGTTCACAAATCGTAACAGCCATAGAACGATATTCTGCCTCCGTACATAAATGATAAACAGTCGGTTGCTTCTTATTTTCCAAGAAGCAGGAGAACGACCAAGAAGCATAAAATAACCAGACACCGAACGACGCGTCAAAGGACAAGCTGCCCAATCACTATCAAAATAAGTTGTCAACTGAATATCACTGGGATGAAGCAAAATACCTTCACCAGGTTGGCTTTTAATATATCGTAAGACATGGATTACAGCATTCCACTGTGCGACCTGAGGATTACTCAAAAATTGAGCAAGAGTATGAATGAAATAACTCAATTCATGTCGAGTAACAGAAAGATTCACCAAGCGCCCCACCAAATGCCTATATTGCTCTGGATGCTCATAAGGATCATTCGCCGCATAAGCCAACCGTTGATTCTGTTCCATTGGTGTATCAATAGGTTTACAACCTAACATACCTGTCTCTATCAATATATCCAAAGAAAATTTCCATTGAGAAAGAAACAACCTGTAACACCCTGAATTTTCTATTAACACTAAAGTTGCTAAAATAATAATAAGTGTGTAGAAGAGGGGATGTATCTAATATGAATATAAAAAATATTAATAAGTATGTAAGAGAGGGGATGTATCTAATATGAATATAAAAAATATTAATAAGTATGTAAGAGAGGGGATGTATCTAATATGAATATAAAAAATATTAATAAGTATGTAAGAGAGGGGATGTATCTAATATGAATATAAAAATATTAATAAGTATGTAAGAGAGGGGATGTATCTAATATGAATATAAAAATATTAATAAGTATGTAAGAGAGGGGATGTATCTATTATGAATATAAAAATATTAATAAGTATGTAAGAGAGGGGATGTATCTAATATGTATATAAAAACAATAATAAGTAAAGGGGGATGTATCTAATATGTACATTGTAGAAAATATATATATATTTATGACATGAATAGAAGTTTATTAATATGCTGAGTGTTTGCTGAGTCACTTCTGACTCATTGCTGAGTCAACAAGATAAACCCCATCTTGTCTGAACGGCTGCGGTTATTTCTAGGTTAATTCTAATGGCCTAGAATGAATTCTAAAATCTATAAATAAGTGGGTAGACCCTAGACCTAAATCACTTGTAAAATTAGAGAAGCTACCGTCATGCTGCTGCCATGGAGTTCAGCATAGCCGTCACAAACTAAGAAGAGGAAGCCTAATCATCTACAACTAAATCTACACAAATCAAATCAAAAGATCTCTCTTTCTCTAATTCTTTTCTTTTGTTGGTGAGTATGATGATTCTCACAAGACTATTACAAACTAATTTGACTCAGTTATGAATGGATCACAAGAAAGTGATGTGATTTGTAATTGTAAATTCTATATATATTGTGGATCTCTTATTATGTTATTATGTTGTCGTATGATGTAAATTATATATGCTATGTCATGCTATGTTGTAAATTCTCTTATGCTATGTCGTGCTATGTTGAGAATCATGTCAAGCTATGTTATACTATCATACTATGCCATGTTATAAATCATGCTATATTATGTTGAAAAATCATGTTACTGGATCATGCTTAAAGTTATGTTTTTTTTTTCTTAATTTGAATGGATCTTGTTTATGGGAATTTGCCTATTAGGTTAGGTGTACCCATAAACTTGAAACTATAATTAAATAAAACTTGATTGTGGGAATTTGCCTATTGAGTTAGGTGTACCCATATAAAACCATGTTGTTAAAAAATTAGATGATGTTGATTCACACATGTTTGTAACACCCCGCAAATTTTATAACTGTGAAATTCACAAATTAAAGTATAATTAATCTGAAATCAAAGAACTAAGGGAAACGGGATACGCCATTACGTTCGTCTCGGAAAAATACGCGAAATAGAGTCCGAGTTTTCGAAAAACGGAGTCCGTATGAAGAAGATATGGCCTTCGGAAGTTTCTGAATTAAGTTTAAAATTCAAACGGAATAAAATAACTCAGAAAATCAAATTTAAATTCCAAAATGGGGCCCAATGGGCTAGGGCGGAAAAACACCCGCCTAACGCACCCAGGTCGACTGGGCTGTCGACCTGGTCTAGCCAGGTCGACAGGGCTGTCGACAGGGCTGTCGACAGGCATGTCGACCTGGTCCAGAGCCAGGTCGAACCCAGCCCAACCTGGCTGGCCTATTTTATGTTGGTCGATTTTATGTAGTCTGCTTTGTCATTAGGGCTAGGTGGCAGGCTCTAATTGGTCTCTCCTTAGGATGAATGGCTACGATCAATCCAAGCAACATCAATGGTCCTAATCAGTTCATAACCCCTATAAAAAGGACCCTAGACTCAACCCTAATCTATTCATTCAAAAATAAGAACAAAGCCGCCATGTTGCTGAGGAACGACTAAGAGTAGCCACCAATTGGAGAGAGGATTAGGAGGCAAATTCTAAGGCATAGAGCAACTCAATCAAATCAAATCGCATCTTCAAATCCCTAAATTTGAGAATTCGCCACACCATTGTAAGTAGAGTATTATTTTGGTATGAACAAATAATTGTGTTGGTTTGTATACTTGATTGTGGCAATAAAGTAATTCATATTGGTGCGATTCTATGATTCTTATCGATTTGGAATAATTGTATACGTTTGGATATTCTCGAATTATGTTATTCAATTATGAAAAACTACATGCGGTAGTTTTATGCAAGTATACGTTTGGAATATTCGCAAATTATATTGAAGCTACATGTATGTAGTTGATTAATTGAAATTCATGCAAGTTTGGGGTTTTGCTACTATGCCATCATAATGTGTATTTTTATACAAACATCATTTTTGTGAAGTAATTGGAATAAGTTTGGGTTATTATAGTTCATATGAAACTATGTTGAAATTTTGGCATCATAATCTATGTATTAAGCCATGCTTTTGTACAAGAAAACCTATTTGCAAACTTATGAATATGACTAGGCTATGATTGATATTTTGCATAATTGAAATCCATGATTATATTGTTAACAAGAATTATATGATGACATATGTGGTACATAGCTAGGTTAGATTCAAAAATCCCTTTTTGCAAGTTTGCATGACTAAAGTAAAAATCATAATTTCATGTTAGAAATATTTATGCCATGGTTATGTGAACAAATTTAACTATACTTTTGTATTAGTCACAAAAGTAGACACCTTTGTAAACATGTGGTAGTCTTATGAACATGATTTGCTTATGTTTGACATTATGCCTGAATAAAAATATAGGTTTATGTTGTAGTTAAGCCTATGTGTCGATAGTGATATTCTTAACTTAACTACAAGTTTACATGGTTTGATTCATGTCACTTATGCTTTATGACCAAAGTATATGTCACTACTATGCAAGTACACCAGTTTCTATTTTGTATTTCCAACATCATATTGCAAGTTCATGCGTTCACATTCCCCTTTTCGTGTATGTAATCACGCTTTAAGCCTCCCCTTTTCGCATGGCTAAGTTGGGCTTTAAAAGGCTAAGCCCAACATATATATAATAAACGGACGTGTTAAACGGGGGAAAATAACGTTGGGTTAAAAATTACTAATGAATGAAAATATAAAATAGAAGGGCCCAAAGTTCAAGTATGGGTTGGTCCCATGATTGGTGTAACCATTACACCATTAACTTAATAATGGGCCGCAAATATTTACATATAAGAAAATAAAGAAGAAAGACAAAATATGTAAATGTAGAACATACGATGTGTTTAACCCGAGGTTGGATTGAGTTGTGATGTAAACCTGCCCGGAACCGCCCGGCTGTCCAGTAGTCACAACAATACCTATCCAATGTCGGAGGTTAAACATGGAGCCCAATAAGGACCCGAGGTTAGACTGAGTTGTGGCGTAAGACTGCCCGGAACCAACCGGCAACAGGCAGCCACAACAATACCTGTCTAATGTGAGAGGTCAGGGCCTTAATAAGACAATTAAGGCTGAGTCAGGATTATTAGGATTAAGTGAACTAAAGACTTAATCAAAATGGATCATGCTAAACTAAACGGACTGGTGGGGGTTAGGTTAGAAAACACTTAACCAACTTAGCATGTTGGCTAGAGATAGAAAACCTAGTAACGGGGGACCCTTTTCAGCAGTAACCCTAGAAGGTGTATCAGGATACCCTGAAACTAGGCAGGGTGGGGCATGATTACTGGGCTGATTGTAAGAGGTCAAAGCGACGGCGGTGGTGTAGCAGTGTAGGTTCTAACGGGGTGCGGGCGTGCACACACCCCGGCGCAGAAAAATAAGGCACTGAGCACCAGTAGCATACCTGTGCATTCTAAGGTTGTGTCGGGCCGCCACCATGGGACTTGATACACCCCATGGTGGGACCAGCATATGTAACTACAACATCGGGGGCCGTAAGACACATGTAACTATGCGAGTAGGAGCCGATCATCATAGAATGGATCACATCACCCTGATTATGGGGTGCCAGTTGGAAACTAGTTTATATGGGTTCAGAGATTACCATGGGGTACGATAGTATATTCGACCCTAGACAACTTAACCAAGTTATAGTGCTTTCCCACTTCTTGTTTATACTTATCATACCCAGTTCTTTATTCATAGATAGAATAGTACTAGACTTACTCAGGCTTATGTCTGACTCTACTTTTCTTTCGTCTTCTTTTCTTCCTTCCCCCCCCCCCCCCAGGTCCACAGGGAGGGAACACAGCAGCTTGACCAGCCTTAATATCCATCTTGAAGAGGAGAAATGTATTTCTTGGACCTTTTCGTTTGAACTATGGCTTTGGACAAACTCTATGGGGCTTTTCCAGTTTATCTATGTTTTATTTATGCTTCTTTAAATAATGTAATCAAGACAGATTATGAAAGTGTTATGTTATGTTTTGGAAAGGATGTAAGACAATGTTGTTGTAGCACGTATTTGCTTTTATGAAATAAAAGTTGTTGATTTTCCGCTGTTTACAAATATGTGTTCTTATATCTGTCTTGTATATCTGTGACTTATACTTATAAACCTCCACCAAAATTAGGGCATTCCCTTTGAGAGTGACCCTAACGGAGGTGGGGTGTTTCACTTGGTATCAGAGCATAGGTTTACCAGATAAGATAAAAAGTTTTGAAAAATTATTTTCAAAAAAGGAAATTTAAAGAAGCATTTTTAAAAGAAAAATGTTATTTTATTTTAAAAAAAAAAGGCAAAGTCCACTCCCCAAAGCCATAGGTATTATCTCTTATCCTTCGTTTTGAATCTATCCTTTTTGTTTCAGCATGTCCCAAGAACTTAACTTGCCAGAAGGGGTGCCAATACCTAGTTGGTTTATATGGTTCTTAGAAGCAAGGGCCACTCAGCCAGGTCCTACCGTTCCTCCTCCCCCAGCTGAAGGAAATCATCCAGCTGCAGCAGCACCTTTTCCTCCACCTCCTCCACGGGGAAACACGTTTGCTAAGATTTGTAAAGATTTTAAAGCTATGGGAGGAAGGGATTTCCATGGAACTGAGTCCTTCGTGGCAGCTAGAAATTGGCTGAAAGAAACTGAGGACCTATTCATCATCTTTGAGGTAGAGGATAGACAAAAAGTACAATTGGCAGTATGGCTATTGAAGGGCGAGGCTTCCTACTGGTGGGAAGTCACTAATGCTGAAAGACCAGTGGAGACATGGGAGGACTTTAGGGCAAGGTTTGAGACTAAATTTCTCTCAGATGCGGAAAGAAGTTTGCAGTTGGAAAAATTCTTATTTCTTAAGCAAGGGGACAAGACAGTCAGAGAGTATGTGAATCAGTTCGATGAGCTGGCTAGGTTTGGGCTTGACCTAGTCAACACCCCGCACAAGAAGGCTCTCCGTTTCGTCAAAGGGTTGAATGAGCCATTACATAGTTTGGCCATGACCCATATACCCATGGGAGCCACGTATGAAAGATTGGTGCAAATGGCATTGCTGAATGAAGAGGATAAGGGCAAGAAGGAGACAAAGGCAGAAAGCTCTCAAGGGAAGAAAGAGGGTTTGCAGCCTAAGAAGACAGACTTTAAGAAGGGCGGGAAAGGCAACAAAGAAAAGAGGAAGTGCAATTTCTATGGCAAAGTGGGGCACTTAGTAAAGGACTGCCGGAAAAAGAAGGCCAAGGAGAATGGTGGGTGCTTTTCTTGCGGTGAGACAGGCCACAGGGCTAAGGATTGCCCAAAGAAACGAGGACAGGGGCAGAGGGCTGGATCCACCCCAGGGGCACAGGTTCATGTGCTAGAAGCGCCACCTCTGCAACAGCGAGGTATAAATACTTCTGTAGAAAGTGTAGTTTATCTTTATGATCACCCCGTTCGCACTTTATTTGATTCTGGCGCATCACACTCCTTTATCTCGTCTGCTTTAGTAGAATCTCTGCACCTAAAAACTAGTATGGTAGAGGACCCCTTAATTGTTTCAAACCCAATTGGGGGCCCAGCTCATTTGTCTATGATCTGTGTGGGATTGAAAATTTCTATTCTAAGTGTAGAATTTCAATGTAGTGCCTTTGTTTTGGGCTTTTTGGGTTATGGTTTGATTTTGGGTATGGATTGGCTATCCAGTAATGGGGCCATCCTTGATTGTGAGAAAAGGGTTGTTAGGCTCCTAACCCAGCTCGGTAATACTTTGGAAATTTCTTGTAATCCCTCGTATGCGGTTATGCTTAGTTATCTTGAATCGCTAGATGCCTCTGTTGAAAATTTGCAATCAGTTAAAGTGGTCCGGGAATATCCGGATGTCTTCGAAGAGGTGAAGGGCTTGCCTCCGAAGCGGGAAATAGACTTCCGCATATATCTTGTAGATAATGCAAAGCCCGTTGCGTTGCCCGTTAGACACATGGCTCCACGAGAAAGGAAAGAACTCAGTAAACAGATTAAAGAGCTTCTAGAAAAGGGGTTCAATAGGAGGAGCATTTCAGAATGGGGCGCTCCAGTGGTGTTCGCTACAAAGGCGGATGGTTCACTCCGTCTATGTGTTGATTATAGGGAGCTCAACAAGCTAACGAAAAAGAATAGGCACCCTCTCCCTAGAATTGACAATTTGTTTGACCAGCTTGTAGGAGCGTCTGTTTTCTCCCAACTCGATTTAGCAACCGGTTTTCATCAGCTAAGGGTGGCTGAAGATAGCATCGATAAAACGGCATTCAGAACCCCAGACGGCTTCTTTGAATGGCTTGTCATGCCTTTCGGCTTGACAAATGCACCTGCTTACTTCGTGGACCTGATGAGTAGGGTATTTAGAGATTTCCTCAACAAATTCGTAGTGGTCTTCGTAGATGATATCCTTATCTTCTCAAAAAGTGAAGAAGAACATGCTCAGCACTTAAGGGCAATCATGGAAACTTTGCGAGTCCATCAACTAAAAGCCAAATTCTCCAAATGCCACTTTTGGAGAGAAGAGGTGAGGTTCCTTGGGCACATAGTATCCAAACAAGGGTTAGCAGTGGACCCTGCTAAGGTAGTGGCGGTACAAGATTGGAAGACACCAAGGAATGCAACTGAGGTCCGAAGCTTTCTAGGACTAGCAGGTTTCTATCGAAAGTTCATAAGGGATTTTGCGAAAATCTCAGCTCCGCTCACGAAATTGACTAAGAAGAATCTAGTGTTCAATTGGGACTTGGATTGCGAGTTTGCTTTCCAACGACTGAAAAGGGCTCTCACAACAGCCCCAGTTTTGACGCTGCCAGATGGGAGCAAGATGTTCACTGTTTATATGGATGCATGTGGGACAGGGCTAGGCGCCGTCTTAATGCAAGAAGGAAGGGTAGTAGCTTATGGCGGGAGGCAGTTGAAAATGCACGAAAAGAACTACCCAACCCACGATCTTGAGTTAGCCGCCATCGTCTTTGCACTCAAGTCTTGGCGACACTATCTCCTAGGTGAGAAGTTCGAACTTTACACTGACCATAAATCGTTGAAATATCTTTTCTCGCAGAAGGATCTTAACTTGAGGCAACAGAGATGGATGGAGTTTCTTGCCTCGTACGATTTCGAAATCTCCTACACTCCGGGCAAAGGCAACGTAGTGGCAGACGCGTTGAGCCGAAAGAAATTGACCCTAAGCCCGTTGTTTGTTGAAAGACAAAGCCTAGAGTTTATAGCCAGCTTCAACTTTAGGCCTTCCTCCGATTTCGTACCAGGCTTGCTAGCATCTCTCGAAGTGCGCCCAACTTTAGTGGATTCAGTAGGGACAGCACAACGCGAAGACCCTCAGCTTGTGGAAATAATTGATAGGCTAATTAGGGGTGAGACTTCAAGTCACCTCAACAGATACTCCATCGATGATAAGGGTTTGCTAAGGCGAGACGGAAGACTATGCGTCCCACAGACAAAAGATTTAGTAAAGAAGGTTCTCGAGGAAGCACATCACTCCAAGATGACGATACATCCAGGCGGAGATAAAATGTACAAAGATATAAAAAGGACTTTCTTCTGGAACGGCATGAAAAAGGACGTGGCAGAATTCGTTTCTAAGTGTACGGTGTGCCAACAGGTTAAGGCGGAACAGAAAAAGCCTGGCGGACTGCTACATCCTCTGGAGGTCCCGCAGTGGAAGTGGGATAGCATCTCAATGGACTTCATCGATGGGCTGCCTAGGTCTAGGAGAGGCAACACTAGCATTTGGGTAATAGTGGATAGGCTTACTAAAAGCGCCCACTTTTTACCTGTCAAAAGTAAAAGAACTGCCTCATCCCTAGCATCACTTTACCTCAAGGAAGTAGTTCGACTCCATGGAATACCATCTAGCATTGTTAGTGACCGAGACCCCATCTTCACCAGTGAGTTTTGGCGGAGTCTGCAAGAAGCAGTAGGAACGCAGTTATGCTTGAGCACAGCCTATCATCCCCAAACTGACGGCCAAACAGAGAGAGTGAACAGGGTTTTGGAAGACCTTTTAAGGCTATGCGTCCTCGACTTCAGAGGGACATGGAAAGACCACCTTCCTTTGGTGGAATTTGCCTACAACAACAGCTATCAAGCAACCATCGGAATGGCGCCCTTCGAAGCTTTATATGGAAGACCGTGCCGATCGCCCACTTGTTGGTGGGAGTCTACTGATAAGCTCATACTTGGGCCAGATATGATCCGAGAGACTTCAGAGAAAGTAGACTTAATACGAAGAAGGATGAAGACGGCCCAAGACAGACAAAAGTCCTATGCCGACAAGAGAAGGACCGACCTTGAATTCGAATTTGGAGACATAGTTTTTCTCAAGGTATCACCACTAAGAAACGTTGTTCGTTTTGGAACCACAGGAAAGCTAGCACCAAGGTTCGTAGGGCCATTCCCTATCATCGAGAAAATTGGGAAAATGGCCTATAGATTAGAGCTACCCGAGAAGTTGGCTGGAGTCCACAACGTTTTTCACGTTTCACATCTCCGAAAATGTCTACATGAGTCTGCTGAAGTGGTAGAGCCAAATATCCTCGAAGAGGCCGAAGTGGAACGCGAAGCAACCATAAGAAAATTTCCAACACGCATATTAGGAATGGAAGTGAAGAAGCTACGCAACCGTGAAGTCAAGCTCGTCAAAGTTCAGTGGAGCGACGCCGAGGGAGACGCGACTTGGGAAACTGAAGCTAGAATACGCACTGCCTACCCTTTTCTGTTCGAGGGTACATCCTTGATCTTTCCTTTTCCTTAAGTTGCGCTTTTATCTATCTTTTTAGGTATATTTCCTCGACCTTATCTTTTAGGTAGAAACCCTTTGGATGGAAACATGTAATTGAAACATGTTATGGATGATGGTTGCAAGTGGTTGCAAGTGATTGCTAGTGGTTGCTCGTGGTTGCATATACACACACAATCTAGGTTTTAGATCGGCTCAGTCACTTCATATTGCATATGCATATATGTTTGCATTCGTATATGGTTGAACTCTAATGTGTTGTCATATGGATGTTGCATTTGTATTGAATGATTGTGCACTCATGTAGAGTCATGAATAGGAAGATTTGCATACATAATGGATTCATGGCACTTACATAATTCGCATTAAGGAGGTCAACTGAATCAGTAGACCGCCTGATTTTGCATTAGATAAGTACATGTACACACACACTTCGCATATGATCATGAAGCATTAGAAGTCTTTTAAGGACAATGGATGCTCGTGTTTGTTGGATGAGTAGATGGATGATTGGATGTTAGGATATACATTCCTCCTAACTTGAAGAATTCGGGGACGAAATCCTTTTAAGTGGGGGAGAATGTAACACCCCGCAAATTCTATAACTGTGAAATTCACAAATTAAAGTATAATTAATCTGAAATCAAAGAACTAAGGGAAACGGGATACGCCATTACGTTCGTCTCGGAAAAATACGCGAAATAGAGTCCGAGTTTTCGAAAAACGGAGTCCGTATGAAGAAGATATGGCCTTCGGAAGTTTCTGAATTAAGTTTAAAATTCAAACGGAATAAAATAACTCAGAAAATCAAATTTAAATTCCAAAATGGGGCCCAATGGGCCAGGGTGGAAAAACACCCGCCTAACGCACCCAGGTCGACTGGGCTGTCGACCTGGTCTAGCCAGGTCGACAGGGCTGTCGACAGGGCTGTCGACAGGCATGTCGACCTGGTCCAGAGCCAGGTCGAACCCAGCCCAACCTGGCTGGCCTATTTTATGTTGGTCGATTTTATGTAGTCTGCTTTGTCATTAGGGCTAGGTGGCAGGCTCTAATTGGTCTCTCCTTAGGATGAATGGCTACGATCAATCCAAGCAACATCAATGGTCCTAATCAGTTCATAACCCCTATAAAAAGGACCCTAGACTCAACCCTAATCTATTCATTCAAAAATAAGAACAAAGCCGCCATGTTGCTGAGGAACGACTAAGAGTAGCCACCAATTGGAGAGAGGATTAGGAAGCAAATTCTAAGGCATAGAGCAACTCAATCAAATCAAATCGCATCTTCAAATCCCTAAATTTGAGAATTCGCCACACCATTGTAAGTAGAGTATTATTTTGGTATGAACAAATAATTGTGTTGGTTTGTATACTTGATTGTGGCAATAAAGTAATTCATATTGGTGCGATTCTATGATTCTTATCGATTTGGAATAATTGTATACGTTTGGATATTCTCGAATTATGTTATTCAATTATGAAAAACTACATGCGGTAGTTTTATGCAAGTATACGTTTGGAATATTCGCAAATTATATTGAAGCTACATGTATGTAGTTGATTAATTGAAATTCATGCAAGTTTGGGGTTTTGCTACTATGCCATCATAATGTGTATTTTTATACAAACATCATTTTTGTGAAGTAATTGGAATAAGTTTGGGTTATTATAGTTCATATGAAACTATGTTGAAATTTTGGCATCATAATCTATGTATTAAGCCATGCTTTTGTACAAGAAAACCTATTTGCAAACTTATGAATATGACTAGGCTATGATTGATATTTTGCATAATTGAAATCCATGATTATATTGTTAACAAGAATTATATGATGACATATGTGGTACATAGCTAGGTTAGATTCAAAAATCCCTTTTTGCAAGTTTGCATGACTAAAGTAAAAATCATAATTTCATGTTAGAAATATTTATGCCATGGTTATGTGAACAAATTTAACTATACTTTTGTATTAGTCACAAAAGTAGACACCTTTGTAAACATGTGGTAGTCTTATGAACATGATTTGCTTATGTTTGACATTATGCCTGAATAAAAATATAGGTTTATGTTGTAGTTAAGCCTATGTGTCAGTAGTGATATTCTTAACTTAACTACAAGTTTACATGGTTTGATTCATGTCACTTATGCTTTATGACCAAAGTATATGTCACTACTATGCAAGTACACCAGTTTCTATTTTGTATTTCCAACGTCATATTGTAAGTTCATGCGTTCACATTCCCCTTTTCGTGTATGTAATCACGCTTTAAGCCTCCCCTTTTTGCATGGCTAAGTTGGGCTTTAAAAGGCTAAGCCCAACATATATATAATAAACGGACGTGTTAAACGGGGGAAAATAACGTTGGGTTAAAAATTACTAATGAATGAAAATATAAAATAGAAGGGCCCAAAGTTCAAGTATGGGTTGGGCCCATGATTGGTGTAACCTTTACACCATTAACTTAATAATGGGCCGCAAATATTTACATATAAGAAAATAAAGAAGAAAGACAAAATATGTAAATGTAGAACATACGATGTGTTTAACCCGAGGTTGGATTGAGTTGTGATGTAAACCTGCCCGGAACCGCCCGGCTGTCCAGTAGTCACAACAATACCTATCCAATGTCGGAGGTTAAACATGGAGCCCAATAAGGACCCGAGGTTAGACTGAGTTGTGGCGTAAGACTGCCCGGAACCAACCGGCAACAGGCAGCCACAACAATACCTGTCTAATGTGAGAGGTCAGGGCCTTAATAAGACAATTAAGGCTGAGTCAGGATTATTAGGATTAAGTGAACTAAAGACTTAATCAAAATGGAACATGCTAAACTAAACGGACTGGTGGGGGTTAGGTTAGAAAACACTTAACCAACTTAGCATGTTGGCTAGAGATAGAAAACCTAGTAACGGGGGACCCTTTTCAGCAGTAACCCTAGAAGGTGTATCAGGATACCCTGAAACTAGGCAGGGTGGGGCACGATTACTGGGCTGATTGTAAGAGGTCAAAGCGACGGCGGTGGTGTAGCAGTGTAGGTTCTAACGGGGTGCGGGCGTGCACACACCCCGGCGCAGAAAAATAAGGCACTGAGCACTAGTAGCATACCTGTGCATTCTAAGGTTGTGTCGGGCCGCCACCATGGGACTTGATACACCCCATGGTGGGACCAGCATAGGTAACTACAACATTGGGGGCCGTAAGACACATGTAACTATGCGAGTAGGAGCCGATCATCATAGAATGGATCACATCACCCTGATTATGGGGTGCCAGTTGGAAACTAGTTTATATGGGTTCAGAGATTACCATGGGGTACGATAGTATATTCGACCCTAGACAACTTAACCAAGTTATAGTGCTTTCCCACTTCTTGTTTATACTTATCATACCCAGTTCTTTATTCATAGACAGAATAGTACTAGACTTACTCAGGCTTATGTCTGACTCTACTTTTCTTTCGTCTTCTTTTCTTCCGTTCCCCCCCCCCCCCAGGTCCACAGGGAGGGAACACAGCAGCTTGACCAGCCTTAATATCCAGCTTGAAGAGGAGAAATGTATTTCTTGGACCTTTTCGTTTGAACTATGGCTTTGGACAAACTCTATGGGGCTTTTGCAGTTTATCTATGTTTTATTTATGCTTCTTTAAATAATGTAATCAAGACAGATTATGAAAGTGTTATGTTATGTTTTGGAAAGGATGTAAGACAATGTTGTTGTAGCACGTATTTGCTTTTATGAAATAAAAGTTGTTGATTTTCCGCTGTTTACAAATATGTGTTCTTATATCTGTCTTGTATATCTGTGACTTATACTTATAAACCTCCACCAAAATTAGGGCATTCCCTTTGAGAGTGACCCTAACGGAGGTGGGGTGTTTCAATGTTCATATGTAAGTTTATGAAAATTGATTGAGATTATATTAGGTGAATTTTGAACAAGTTGACACTTTTAGGTCCATGACATGTATAATCTATGCAAGTTGGACATATGCAAGTTTCACCCCTTATTATGATTCATTTGGTCACATATACATGTTGTTATTATGATAATCTCTTTTATGCTATGAGTTAGGCTATTCGAGTCTAACATATATTTTGCGAATAAACGTTCAAACGTGGGGTAGGGGTAATATTAGGAATTAATAAATTGGGTGCAATTTTGTAAGATTTTGCATACCATGAATGGATGTCCATAATTGAGTCAATTATGGACATTGTTAAAAATTGGAAGTAATTAATAATTCAAGTAGGGAATTATTAAAATTGGGGGAAAGTGGATTATTATTAATAATCAATGCTTAGGACACGAGGTTGGACCCGTTTGTGATGTAAACCTGCCCGGACCCGCCCGGCAAATCCAGTAGTCACAAATGTCGGCCCAGTGTGAGAGGTCCTAGGCCCAAACTAAAGCATAACAGTTGTAAAGACACGAGGTTAGACTCTTTTATGGTGTAAGACTGCCCGGACCCGCCCGGCAAATCCAGCTGCCATAAATGCCAGTCTAATGTGAGAGGTCTTTATGAGGTTATGGCCTTAATGAACTAAGAAATACTTAACCAGATTATCATGTAGGGTGGGACATGGGGGTTAAGTAGGTGCCTTGGGTGGCATGAGGAATCTGGTGGTTGCCTTTAGAGGCATTTGAAATACGATTAGACTTAACCAAACACACATGTAAATGAACATGACTAAGTGGGTTAAGTGGGATGGACTAATGGGGACAAGCTTAGGTGGAATGCTTGTGGTAAATAGTGGGGGCCCATTTCAACCAGTATCCCAAAACGTATCTTTGTGGGCTCGACCCAAGTCGAGGATGGGACACGCATACTGGGTTTGACTATAAGAGGCCAAAACAGGGAGCGGTGGCAACGCAAGTCCAACGGGTTTCATATGCGTGTGTGGACCCGGGCTGGTAGGTAAGACGTTGTTGCATCGTGTAGGTATAAGCCGTGCATGTCCGTTGTATCAGGTTGCCACTTTAGGGGAGTGATACACCCCACTGTGGGGCCAGCACGGGTATCTACGAGTTAGGGAGCCGATCGAATAATGGGAAGTAGGGTACACCTAGTGGAGATAGGGGCAGGCGGCACCTATGTAGTCAGCTAGGGGTACGTAAAGCCATTGGGAAAGTTTCTAAGTGAAGCTAAGTGGGATGAATCTTTAGGGTGACTGGTGTGGTGCAGTATAGTGTTTATCCTTTAGTATTTAGGAGCGCCTATAACGTTGCCTTTAGCGATTGTCTATGTCCTTAATCTGCTCTTCATAGACATTTTCTTGTTTTCCAGCTTATGCCTTAGTCCAGTTATTTTGGTAATAGTATTGTAGAATTATCATATTCACCAGACTTTATGTCCGACCCCCTCTTTTCCATCCTTTTTCTCCCTTCAGGTCCGCAGGTTGGGCCAAGTTCTAGTGGAGTCTAGTTGGATCGCTTATCTTCTAGAAAGCTTGGACTGCTGAAGTAAAGTCCAGCTTGTTATCTTTCTTTTTAATGGCTATTCATGTAATGGGATTATGCACTTGTTTTATCAAGATAGATATTGTACTTGACATTGAATATGGTGTTATGATGTAATCAAACATGTTTTGACTTCTGCTACAATGAAATAAAGTTTTTGAATTTCCAAGTACTATTTTATATCTGTCTTGTTGTAATTTTACTGTTCTATATTCACTTAAAACCTCCATGGAAGTTAATGCATTCCCTTTGTGAGTGACATTAATGGACGTGGGGTGTTACACGTGGTATCAGAGCATAAGGTTACCAGAACAGATAAAAAAATTTTTAGAAAAATATTTTTTTTCTAAAGTATTTTTGGAAGAAGTGCTTTCAAAAAAAAAATGTTATTTAAAGAGAGTTTTTATGAAAAACATAATCCCAAATAGCCATATCCTTATCTTTATCTTTCGAATTCTCCATTTTGAGTCTTTCCTTTTTCGTTTCAGCATGGCTGAAGATCTTAATCTCCCAGAAGGTGTGACGATTCCAGGGTGGTTTAGGAGATACTTGGAGGCTAGGGCCACCACTGCAGGCCCAGCGGATACTCCTCCACCCCTAGTTGCACCCATTCCTCCTCCTCCTCCTCCTCGTGTTGACACTTTTGCAAAGACGTGCAAGGAATTCAAGGCTATGGGAGGAAAAACTTTTCAAGGGACTGAGACGTTTGTGGAGGCCAGAGATTGGCTTAAGGAGACTGAGGAATTGTTGGATATCTTTGAAGTGGAAGATGGGAGGAAAGTCCGTTTAGCTGCTTGGTTAATGAAGGGAGAGGCCTCGTTTTGGTGGGAGGTAACTAACGGGGAACGTCCAGTTGATTCATGGGCGGATTTCAGACGAAGGTTTGAGGCAAAGTTTCTTTCAAGGGCAGAGGAGAACTTAAATATGGAAAAATTTCCTGGCACTAAAGCAAGGGAGCTCATCAGTAAAGGAATATGTCAATAAATTTAATCAGTTAGCAAGGTTTGGCTTGGAGTTGGTGAACACGCCAAAGAAGAAAGCTTTGAGGTTCGTTAGAGGCTTGAATGAACCGTTGCAAGGGTTGGCTATGACCCACATCCCTATGGGAGCCACCTTTGAAAAGCTAGTAGAAATGGCACTTATGCATGAGGATAAGGCAGTTGAAAAGAAAGGGGATCAGAAGAAACCCCAACAGCAAAATAAGAAGGGTGGTAAAAACAATAATGGCAAAGGGAAGAAGAAATGCTTCAATTGTGGGACGCCTGGCCATCTCAGCAAAGATTGTAGAAAGAAAAAGAAGACTGGTTGTTTTCATTGTGGAGATGCGGGACATTTAGTGAAGGACTGTCCAAAGAAGGGGCAGAGGGCAGGGTCTACCTCGGGAGGACAGGTGCAGGCTCTTATGGCACCAGGGCAGGCAAGGGGGCAAGTTCAGGCTATTGCGGCCCCACCGCTGCAAGAAAGAGGTAGAACAATTTCTGTTGAAAGCTTAGTTTTTCTGTTTGATCATCCTGTCCGTACCTTATTCGATTCTGGCGCATCTCATTCGTTTATCTCTGCATCATTAGTTGAATCACTGCACTTGAACACCAGTTTAGTAGAGGATCCCTTGGTCATTTCAAATCCAATTGGGGGTTCGGCTCATTTGACCATGATATGTTTGGATTTGAAAATCTCTATACTTAGCGTTGAATTTAGATGTGATGCTTATGTATTGGGCTTCACGGGCTATGGGCTAATTTTAGGAATGGATTGGTTGTCTAGAAATAGGGCCATTCTTGATTGTGAAAGAAGAGTAGTTAGGCTTGTGACTCGCCTTGGTAATGCTCTCGACATCTTTTGTAATCCCATAAATTCCGTTATGCTAAGTTATCTTGAATCGCTTGACGCGTCTGTAGAGAACCTGCGATCGGTAGAAGTGGTCCGGGAATATCCGGATGTGTTTGAGGAGGTGAAGGGCTTACCTCCAAAGCGGGAGATAGACTTTCGAATTTATCTTGTGGATAATGCTAAACCCGTATCTTTGCCAGTGCGCCACATGGCTCCTCGTGAAAGGAGGGAACTCAATAAGCAAGTAAAGGAGTTGCTTGAGAAGGGGTTCATAAGACGTAGTATATCGGAGTGGGGTGCTCCAGTAGTTTTTGCCACAAAGGCGGATGGGTCTCTTAGACTTTGTATGGACTATAGAGAACCAAACAAGCTTACTAAAAAGAACCGACACCCACTGCCGAGGATTGACGATCTCTTTGATCAGTTAGTTGGCGCCTCAGTGTTTTCGCAGTTGGACTTAGCCACTGGCTTTCATCAACTGAGAGTGGCTGAGGATAGTATAGATAAGACTGCTTTTAGGACTCCTGACGGATTCTATGAATGGCTAGTGATGCCCTTTGGTTTGACAAACGCCCCTGCATATTTTGTTGATTTGATGAGTAGGGTGTTTAGGGAATACCTTAACAAATTCGTGGTAGTCTTTGTGGATGACATCTTAGTCTTTTCTAAGAATAAAGAAGAGCACTCCCTACATCTTAGGGAAGTGTTGGAAACCCTTCGAGCGCATAACCTTAAGGCAAAATTTTCTAAGTGTCACTTCTGGAGGAAGGAAGTACGGTTCTTAGGGCACGTGGTTTCCAAAGAAGGGATAGCAGTGGATCCCGCAAAGGTGGTGGCCATCCAAGATTGGAAGGTCCCTAAAAATGCAACCGAAGTAAGAAGTTTCTTGGGGTTGGCTGGCTATTATAGGAAGTTTATCAAAGACTTCGCAAAAATATCAGCTCCATTAACACGGTTAACGAAGAAGAACCTGGTTTTTACGTGGGACAAAGATTGCGATGATGCGTTCAAACGTTTAAAGAGAGCCTTAACTTCAGCCCCAGTCTTAGTGCTGCCAGACGGGAATAAACCGTTTACCATCTATACTGATGCTTGTGGGATGGGACTTGGCGCGGTCCTCATGCAAGAGGGAAGAGTAATAGCCTATGGTGGAAGGCAGTTGAGGGTTCATGAAAAGAATTACCCCACGCATGACTTAGAGCTAGCCGCAATTGTTTTCGCGCTTAAGTCTTGGCGTCACTATCTTCTTGGTGAGAAATTCGAACTGTTCACTGACCACAAATCATTAAAATACTTATTCTCTCAGAAGTATTTGAATTTAAGGCAGCAACGGTGGATGGAATTCTTAGCCTCCTACGATTTTGAAATAGCATATACCCCGGGCAAGGGTAACGTGGTGGCAGACGCCTTAAGTAGGAAAAGGTTGTCCTTGAGTCCGTTGTTTGTTGAACGACAAAGCTTAGAATTCATCTCTATGTTTGACTTTAGACCCTCCGTTGACTTAGTACCCGGTCTGTTAGCATCCTTGGAGGTTAGACCTACACTTCTAGGACGAGTTGGTGAGGCACAGCGAGACGACCCACAGTTGGTTGAGATAGTAGAAAAGCTCAAAGGGGGGAGTCGTCAAGCCATCTTCGTAGGTATACCCTAGACGATAAGGGTTGGTTACGAAGGGATAATAGACTTTGTGTACCACAAGACGAAGACTTAAGGAAGGCCATTCTTGATGATGCTCATCGCTCAAAAATGACCATTCATCCCGGCGGGGATAAGATGTACAAAGATATGAAGCGGGTTTTCTTTTGGGCCAGTATGAAAAAGGATGTGGCCGAGTACGTCGCTAGATGCTTGGTGTGCCAACGAGTTAAAGCAGAACAAAAGAAACCCGGTGGGTTGCTTCACCCATTAGAAGTTCCACTATGGAAATGGGAAAGCATCTCAATGGATTTTGTGGATGGATTACCAAGATCAAGGAAGGGTAACACGGGGATTTGGGTTATAGTAGATAGACTTACTAAAAGCGCCCATTTTATTCCCGTGAAAAGTAAGAGGACTGCTCCGTGGTTGGCTTCTGTATACATTAAGGAGATAGTTCGTTTGCACGGTATTCCTTCTAGTATAGTAAGTGACCGTGACCCCATCTTTACTAGCGAATTTTGGAAGAGTTTACAAGAGGCGGTAGGGACTCAGCTATGTTTGAGCACCGCATATCATCCTCAGACAGACGGCCAGACCGAGAGGGTGAATCGCATTCTAGAGGATCTTTTAAGGCTTTGTATCCTAGACTTTGGGGGTACATGGGAAGAGCACCTTCCGTTAGTAGAATTCGCATATAATAATAGCTTTCAGTCTAGTATTGGCATGGCACCTTTCGAAGCTCTTTATGGAAGGCCTTGCCGTTCGCCTACATGTTGGTGGGAATCTACCGATAAAATCCTACTTGGGCCCGATATGGTTAGGGAAACCTCGGAGAAGATTGAGTTGATTCGAAGGAGGATGAAAGCAGCACAAGATAGGCAGAAATCGTATGCTGATAAGAGGAGGACAGATCTTGAGTTTGACATTGGGGACATGGTTTTTATCAAAGTATCTCCGTTACAGAATGTTGTTCGCTTTGGGTCCGTGGGGAAATTAGCACCAAGGTTTATAGGGCCGTTTCCTGTAAAAAAACAGGATTGGGAAGATGGCATATAGGGTGGAGTTGCCTGAGAAACATAGTGGAGTACACGACGTATTCCATGTATCACATTTGAGGAAGTGTTTGCACAAGACCGCGGAGGTGGTAGAGCCGAGCTTGCTTAAAGAGGTGGAAATAGAGCGTGATGCAACAATTAGACGAGCTCCTACATGCATTCTTGGGTCGGAGATCAAAAAGTTGAGGAATCGAGAGGTCAGACTGGTTAAAGTGCAATGGGGAGATGATGAGAGCAACGCAACTTGGGAGACAGAAGAGAAGATGCGTTCGTTGTACCCTTTTCTTTTTGAGGGTATGTCTTTAAATTTCTCCTTTATCGCTTAGCTTATCTTATCTTATCTTTAGTATGTCCTCTCATTAGTATCTTTGACCTTTAGTTAGGATAATCCTATGGTTGAAACATGTGTTTCAGACATGTTATGTATGATGGATGCAAAATGGATGCAAGTGTTTGCTAGTGGTTGCTCGTGGATGCATATATACACACACTTTAGGCACTAGATCGGCTCAGTCACTTCATATTGCATATTGCATATATATGGATGTATTTAGTATAATGGATGTATAATGGTTGTACCATCATATGGATGCTGCATTCGGTTGAATGGGTGTGCACGCATATAGAAGTAGTATGTAAGCAATTAGGATCTTTTGCATACATAATGGATTCATGACACTTACATAATTTGCATTAAGGAGGTCAACTGAATCAGTAGACCGCCTGATTTCGCATTAGGTAAGGACATGTACACACACTTGCATATGATCATAAAGCATTAGAAGTCTTTTAAGGACAATGGATGCCTGTGTATGATGGATGAGTAGATGGACGTTTGGATGGTAGGATATACATTCTTCCAGACTTGAAGATTTCGGGGACGAAATCCTAAAAGGAGGGGAGAATGTAACACCCTGAATTTTCTATTAACACTAAAGTTGCTAAAATAATAATAAGTGTGTAGAAGAGGGGATGTATCTAATATGAATATAAAAAATATTAATAAGTATGTAAGAGAGGGGATGTATCTAATATGAATATAAAAAATATTAATAAGTATGTAAGAGAGGGGATGTATCTAATATGAATATAAAAAATATTAATAAGTATGTAAGAGAGGGGATGTATCTAATATGAATATAAAAATATTAATAAGTATGTAAGAGAGGGGATGTATCTAATATGAATATAAAAATATTAATAAGTATGTAAGAGAGGGGATGTATCTATTATGAATATAAAAATATTAATAAGTATGTAAGAGAGGGGATGTATCTAATATGTATATAAAAACAATAATAAGTAAAGGGGGATGTATCTAATATGTACATTGTAGAAAATATATATATATATATTTATGACATGAATAGAAGTTTATTAATATGCTGAGTGTTTGCTGAGTCACTTCTGACTCATTGCTGAGTCAACAAGATAAACCCCATCTTGTCTGAATGGCTGCGGTTATTTCTAGGTTAAATCTAATGGCCTAGAATGAATTCTAAAATCTATAAATAAGTGGGTAGACCCTAGACCTAAATCACTTGTAAAATTAGAGAAGCTACCGTCATGCTGCTGCCATGGAGTTCAGCATAGCCGTCACAAACTAAGAAGAGGAAGCCTAATCATCTACAACTAAATCTACACAAATCAAATCAAAAGATCTCTCTTTCTCTAATTCTTTTCTTTTGTTGGTGAGTATGATGATTCTCACAAGACTATTACAAACTAATTTGACTCAGTTATGAATGGATCACAAGAAAGTGATGTGATTTGTAATTGTAAATTCTATATATATTGTGGATCTCTTATTATGTTATTATGTTGTCGTATGATGTAAATTATATATGCTATGTCATGCTATGTTGTAAATTCTCTTATGCTATGTCGTGCTATGTTGAGAATCATGTCAAGCTATGTTATACTATCATACTATGCCATGTTATAAATCATGCTATATTATGTTGAAAAATCATGTTATTGGATCATGCTTAAAGTTATGTTTTTTTCTTCTTAATTTAAATGGATCTTGTTTATGGGAATTTGCCTATTAGGTTAGGTGTACCCATAAACTTGAAACTATAATTAAATAAAACTTGATTGTGGGAATTTGCCTATTGAGTT
>JASFAX010007142.1:0-27533 GCA_030737875.1 Allium sativum | reverse complement strand
AAACATACACAAACACTCATATACTTCATTGCATTCATGTGAGAGATGTAAATCACTCACCGATTCTCCAATACAAGCTAAAATGATAGAATTATGAATTCAGACAACAAGAAATTCGAACCAAACTCCTCGATCCGATGAATTCACCTTTAAAATGATGTAGATCTAGCCTCCAATGATGTTGATCTATGATTTTCCTCCTTGGATTTGGATTTTTAATGGTGGAAAGGTGTTAGAGGAAGGAGATCAATGCCTCCAAATGACAGAATGGGAAGTAAACTTTTTCCCTCCACTCTCACCCCCTATTTATAAGATTCCACCAGCCCACTAATGGGCCTCCCCAAATCAACCCATTAAGCTCCCAAAACATGAATGACCCACTGAAAACCTTATAACAGCGATTCCTCCCAAACCGTTGGGCCAAATCTTTAATGTAACCACTCTATGGAAAGGCAATCATCAATTCCTATCCAATGGAGCAGGTCTCACCCTTTGATTCAACCTGAGTCAAAAGTTATTCCCTATACAAGTCTGACAGAGGCAAATTGGTTACAAACAAAATTGGTAAAAATTATGAACATATCCCATATCCCCATAAGCAACATATTAATAGATGAGAATGATACAAAACTTAAGGAACAAAATAAAAATATTTTACGATCTTCCGATACGTAAAATGCGGGCTGTTACAGATCAATAGGAAACACGATAGGCTTCAAGATTGGTGTGAATCCATTCTTCTTCGGGGATTGGTATTGCACCTGGAAGGATCAAAAGTCATTAAAAATTATCTAAGTATACTAGGATCAATATTGGCTATCTCTCCGGGATCGGTGTAAAACTGGGATACAAAATCGAGACTTGGAAAATGGATCTCAGACTATAAGCTTAGGGATACAAAATTAGGGATTGGCATGGAATCGAGGCTTCAAGGCACACACATTTTGGATAAGGCATTGGGTATCAATACCGATCTCGTGATTGGTACCAATCCCTGGGAATATTTTTGTTGGGCTGCGTGCCCTATTGGGCCGTGGCTCCTCCACCTATAAATACCCCTTTCTAAAGGAAGATTTCAGGATTCTTTTGGCTACTTAGACTCCATTAGCTTAGCTTTGTATTCTTTGGAGCTTGAAGATATTTCTAGAGAATCTTTAATGGCTTCTTGGACTTTTGGAACCCCCTTAGCATTTGGATCTTCCTTGCGACTCTAAGCAAGGACTTTGTCTAGCTAAAACTTGACTCTCTACTTTTCTGTAATCAAATAGACTATACTTGTAACCATATAGTATAAATAAACGAAGTTATCTCATAGTGTACGTAGGCACACTTGTCGAACCATTATAAATATCGATGTCATTCACTTTTTTTGCACTTCTACGTTTAAACTATTTAGATTCGGTGTTAACTTGAGAAGACTAATTTTTCGAGTTAACAACATTCAATTTGCATAATATCGTTGATATCATAACATTTTTAATAATTCATACTAGTAATGCATAAAGAATCCATCCTACATGTTGCGTAGTAAATATTTCAATAAGATGCCACTATATATCATTTAGGGCATTCCTAATGTCATTTATACTTCTTATTAAAGACGTCATCAACAAATCCAATATTGAGCATTGAATCTACAAGGGATATTTTCTAACATAAGTATATCATTAAAAATAAGTAATGTGTTGTTTACTTATAGTTTAGAAATATTAACATATATTTTTAGGTTCTTTCTTATGAACACACGTTTCATTTGCACTTTGATTGAAACTAAAATTATTTGATATTTCTGTTAAATTAATTAATTTTAATGTTGATAAAATGATGCTATCGTAACATTACTTGGATGATATTTAAAATCCCACAAACTTTATATCACCCCCACTAATTTCAAGATACTTTTCATTGTTATATGCATATAGACTAGTCTAAATCCATATTCGAAATTTTCTGCTTCAACACACACACACACTTACCACTCACACACATGCGCATGCGCACATACACACACACACACATATATACACACACACACACTAAAACATAAATTCATATTAAGCTATAATTCTAGGAATAAAATCTAAACTAACTTGAGCAAATTAAAAGTGAATCTATTATAGTAATCTCGAAAATTGAAATTCACTACAATATTCATATTAACGTGGCTCACTATATTCCAAAAGTATTCGCCTTTATGAAAAGACAGATTTATGGCCAGTAGACCATATCCCTTCTGATAAAGCTATTAGAATCCTATTTTAGTGATGTATTTGTAATTTTTTTTGTATTTGCTCATTGTACCATATTATAGAGTCAATACTCTTTATGGTTTACTTAAAGTAGTAATAACTATGTATATTTTTGACACCTTACAATTACCCTTTAATATGTGAGAATACTTGTTAGTCATTCTAATGCGATGAGTTTGTTGAGATTAGTTAATTTAATTTCGCCATATAATAATCACTGTCGTTATTGAATTATAAGATACTCAATTTTTACTACCACTAATTTTTCAAAAAAAAATTCCTTCACTATGAAGTTAATTTTTCTTGAAATGACAGTTATTTCTCGTTACGACAGAATACGTACTCATAAACACTTTATGAATTGTCCACTATATAATACTTGTTTACAAAAATTGTATTCTAGACAGAAGTATCTCATTAGATGACGGTCTTTTTCAAACTTATTTTGGGGGATTCAGACAAGATTCATCACATCTGATTGTTATGTGCAACCTTTCAACTTGTGCAACCTGCTAACTCCTAAGCCTAGGATATGTCAGAATTTTCTATAAACATTTATTTTATATGAATCCATTAACTATTATACATATAAAATGATATTAACCTTGAACTAATCTTGAGGACATAACCTTATGGAATTTTTTTTTAACTTACCTCCATACATAGTTAACCGTACCTTGTCTAACAAAGTTCGATCACTCGATATCGATATATCATTATGTATTACAAAAAGGATAAAATTTTGAGACCGAATATTTACTCATATAGGGTATATGTGGAACTATTTCCATTCTAATTACCTACACAATTAAAAAAAAAAATCATTTTTTTGCAAAGACGGCCGGTTTTTAAGTTGACCGCAAACACCTTTTATTATAACCAATAATAAAATACATTGAGTATAGGTGATTGGAGTAAACAATCAGCTATGGTTTTTAAGGTGGCCCATCCACCACTTACATATAAAAAGAACTATCGGAGCTAAGCAGATTTACCTAGACTACTATGCGCTGTCAGAGAAACTAGTCACCAACAACATCATCTGGTGATACTTCCAGCACGGCCTCAGCAAAGTTGGTACCCAGATTAGTTGAAAAAAAGGAGAGATCTCATAATACATTAGACTTCTGTCACAAACTGAGTCATGGAGAATTTGCTAGTTTATTTTACCACCATCACCATCCTTCGCTAAAATAATCCCTCCATCTAACGCTTGGTACATTAACTTCCTTGATATACCTATCTTATCAACATGAATACGGTATGGTCCTTCACTCAATTGGTGTTTGATGCCAATGTTACTGTGAGTCAGAATGCTTTTTGTTTTGTTCCAACCAAAAGTTTGACCAGCAGAGAGCACCTTATCAGTCTTACCATCACCAACCAAATTAATAGTAGGAGGAAAAACAACAGGCTAAACTTTAGGGACCCAAATCATAGGAGAGGTACGAGGTAGAGTAACTTTCTCAGTCTGAATATTGTCACTCGAGGCAGCACATCTCTCTTTGACCAAAGGATTTGCACTAGCTACATATTTCTGGAATCCATTTGTATGTGACATCAGCATAATAAACTTGTTCTTCAATGCATACCTTCAATTGCTTTGGAAGAGGCTTATCTGGAGTAACTTCAATTAATGCTCTCACAAAAACAAGGTTTCTCCTGGCTACCGTGTTGGAGTCAAAGCATTTTAGCATGCTGACATGACATGCCACCCATTTGAGCCTAATAAGAGGCTACCAAGCTGAAGGGACGTTGTTAAATTGTGCCCACACTAGGACAGATAGGACCTGGTCACGATCTCTATCCACAGATGCATACCAAGGCTATCAACGGTTTCCCTCTAATAATTGTTGGTGTTGCTTCTAAAACCTTATGCTTTTTTGTGATAGATGATAATTTCATATAGAACATTGCATTGACATGTGTGATCCATAGCCGGCTATGTAGCCGCCAAGCTCCATGGCAAGCATCTCGCATATCAAAATTTGGAAGTTTTGAATCTAAAAAGAAACCAATAACAAGATCTTTCCAAAAGTTTTTTCATTCATTGAGTATTTCATTGGTGGTGCTGGATTTGAGTTAGGATCAAGGATGGAGAATTGTATCGGTTCATAAGCTCCGGCAATGTTAGGTAATCTTTCAAAAAGTGATTTCCAGTTAGACATAGTGGGCTTGGCATTTTGCCGAATATCATGGGAGCATTCCTGTGCTTCATCCTTCACAGTAGGCGTAGCAATGAATTCATCAATTTCATGATTCTCATGCACTAACATAGTTGGCTCAGTATTACTTTCAACATATCCTTCAGCAATTATGTTCACAGCCGTGACGACCCACCCCACACCAGCCGACATTTTCAATGAAAGTGCATTGTGCCAATGACCGATTAGCATGGGACGGTCGCCAAAGAAAAAAAAAAGGAATTTGAACTATCAAGGAACTTGTAGAATGTATCACAACGCATGGGATAAGATATAATAATAGCATAACTTCGACATAAAACAGGCGAGACAATGCATAAGCTGAAAACTAAACCATCATAGCAGCGGAGATCCAAAATACAACTTATCATCCAAACCAGCATTATTACAACTTTGTAATATTGTCTCTAAAACAAAATGAAAGAGGTACACTACTGATGCCCAAAGTAGTGACCAACAACAACACAAGGAGATTATAGATAAGTATCGTACGTGGAAGCCTCCTGCTCGTCTCCGGTTAGCTACTCGTGCATAATCACCTGACCTGTCTCTAGTCTGCTCGTTTAAGAGCACCCAGAGTAATAAGAAGAGACATAAAACTCTTTCTCAAACAAAAGTCTGGTATGAGCAACAAGCATCAAAACAGAACAATAACAGGTATACATAACCATATCTGAACCTAGACCTGCAACCAAAGAGTTAGCACAACAAGATGTACAATACTCTAAGGTGACCCTAACACATGGTGTGAAAATAATGGGGAGGGGGTGTGCATGACATGGTGATGGCAAACATCAAACATAGCAATCATCCTCACATCTCTCACTCAGTGCGTAAAGCATATGATATCTACCACTTTGATCACCTAATTCTTTGTTACGATCACTTTGTCGCATGGAGTCATGACGGCTCCACTGCACTGATCCGTAACCACTAATACTTTGCTATGTCCACTCTGCCCTATGGAGTCATAACAATTCCACTGCACTGGCTCATAACCCTGCTATTATCACTTTGCCCAATGGAGTCATAACAGTCCCACTGCACTGATCCATAGCCACTAATCCGTCTCTCAATGGTGAGTCAAAGCTATAGACATCGATAACCCCTTTGCACACATCCCACAGCAAAGTCCTATTCATGAAGTTAACTCGTTGGTTCCCATCTAGATCCTAAGTTCTACTTCCTATTTGGACTTCCTTTTCATATCGAGTTTTGGTCGAATCGGAGTTGGTCTTCAAAAGAGTTGTCGCGTAGAAGTAATTCCAAATTCGGTTCGGTACAGTCTCCATACCCTGTTCGGTTCAGTGCTCCTAGCCCACGCCTCGATTCGGCTTGAATACATTTATCGCTTCAGTTGTCGTCGGTTCGGTTCGGGTCTCTCATTCAGTTCGGTTTAGTAATCTCCATCTAGTTCAGTTCGGTTACGACGAACCGATCCCATCCATTGCTCCAGCTCCTCTTCTCCGATCCGATTCCCCCCATGCTAGGCTCTAGTCCGATCCAGTCCCTACTCCAACTCCAACTCTATAAAAGTGGCCTTCCTTCTTGCCAAGCCTCGTATAGTACCAAATTCCGATCCGAATCGAATTCCCTTGCATGGTTCTTTTATTCGATATGAGCCCAATATCCGATCCGATCCGAAGCCCTGCACATTTCCTGCAACTTTTGCATCGACTGTTTTACGCAATACAATGGCGTTTTTGACCATTCTAACTTTTCTAATGAATCACAAAGCATACCATATAGTCATAGCAACATAGAGAATCAACAATAAACACCAAAAAACCTATTTAATATGTCAATATGGATCAAATATACCCTAAAACCTATATTTTCCCCTTAATCATGTTTAACCATAACTAATGATAGGATTAGCAAAACATATCCAAATTAACCCAACTTTTTATCAAAGCTCTAAAATGGTATTTTAGAATTTTACAAATTTTTCCAGAATTTTATCATGCATAAATTCGTTGATTATCACTAATCACCCTAATTAGCCGTAATTATTGAAAAATAATGTGAATCATTCACCTTAGCCACGAATAATTTATAGATCTGAAAGTATCTCTGATTTGGGTTGAATCTCTATGTGTTCCATCAGCTCTATCCCAAATTCTATGCTAACTTGCCTTGGTTTTATGTAGATTAGGCTAATACTAAATTAAACGGTGATTAGAAGATGATTTGGGTGTTGAAGGCCATTGTTAGGGTTAAGGAGAGGTAAGTGGCGGCTGAAAAATGACAAAGAAAAAGTTTCTCTAACCCAATCAGCACTTGTATGGCCCAATCCCGGAATCCCCAATGGGCCTAGTGGCTAATTACCTTATTAAGCCCATTTAAGTTGTTTTTCACCTTCCAAACCTTAATTCAGACATACCTCCCAAACAGTAAGTCCATTTGGCTAATGTGACCACTTTACGGAAAGCTAAACAATCATCTGAATCTAGTGGAAGTGGTTTTAGGTCAAAACTCCTTACCAATCAAAAGTTATGGGCAAAACAAGATTCACTAGGGGCAAAATGGTCATTTAAAAATCGGCAAAAATTGTAAACATTGGAAATGACGACCCCAATCGTCGTTCCCTAAAGTTACACGACTATACGACCTCATATGAAAAAGAAATAAATATCCTACGATCCTTCGATACGTAGAATACGGGTCGTTACATTCTCCCCCTTAAGAAATTTCGCCCATGAAATTCCTTAACCAAAAACATACAATGTGTTTCGCATGCCCATCAGTCATTTACAAACAATCAAACATACACAACAAGCCTACCCTAGCATGTGATTTACTAACAAGGGAAGAAACTATCACTATTAAAATCTTACCAGGCAAAGAGTTCTGGATGTGATACCCTTATGCTCTCCTCTATTTCCCAAGTACAGTCACTCTCATTCTCGCCCTACTGAACCTTAACCAATTTCATCGCCTTCCTTCGAAGTTGCTTCATATCGCTCTCGATAATACGGATCGGTTTGCGGTTCCCAACCGCCTCGGGTTCTACTTCGATGTCATCCAACTGATCCGGTGAAATAGTCATATCGGGGTCGTGCACGAACTTTCTTAGCTGGGAAACATGAAATAAATTGTGAACTCCTGCATCTTGTCAGGTAATTCAACTTTATATGCTAAATTCCCAACTGTTCGAGAACAGGGAATGGACCAACAAATCTTGGTGTTAACTTGGCTCTCCTACCAAATCGAATCACGCTCTTTAACAGAGAAATCTTAACAAATACCAAGTCGCCAATGGATAATTTTAGATCTCTTCTCCTTCTATCAGCATAACTCTTCTGCCTATCTGAGACGACCCCAAACCCCGTACTGACGGCGGCAAGGGTAATCTGTGGAATATAACACAGAAACCGATAATAGCAGAACATAATTAAATAAATACACCAGATAATGAACAATAGAATATACTGGATAAGAGTAATCATCAGAGTTACACAGTATACAAGATCATACTTAGTACAAATACAGTTCAACTATACATATATGTCTACAGCGGAAAACAAACATAATGTACAATCGGAGTTGAACAGCATAAAAAGAGATAAATGATAGAATCCATCTTCAGCTCCGGCTATCCAGAAAGAACCAGCTAAACCTGAATACAAGGCTGCCCGTGTAGAAAAAGGGGCACCCGAGTTTGAAAGTGAAACAAACTACGAGTCAGTCATGGGACTGGTATGAGAAATCTACTCAACACATTTATAATATGGCTAATCACAGGACCACGCCACTTTCGTGGAACGAGTTTTCTCCATTGGATTGCCAATGCTTTAAAACAAATCTTTCTTTTAAACAACGCAATGCTTTTTATAAAAATGAAGCTATTATAAGACTCAGTTCCCATCACACAATGCAACGCAAACCAGAGGATAGAGTTTTTACCTTATAACGGCCAAGATATGTTTGATACGAATAGAACAAAGGCATTTGATATTATTGTTGGTGTTTATATGTTTCAAAAACAATTTCAAATCATAACTATCAATCATAGACGACATGAGCGTCCCATGCCACTATGTCGCCAAATAAATATACAATCGATACCGCACAGTCACGTATTTGGAAATTGGATTTTCGTCATGAACCAAGGCAAAAGATAGTCCTTACCGAATTCGAGACTGTCTAGCCCGAGTCTCAGGCACAGCCACAACCATACCTTGGATCGTCAGGGCCGATCCACACAAAGTGGATTATAATGCCTGAACAATGCGTTTCTCCGCCCTTTGGGGCGTAAGTGAGCCAACAAATGACTCCATAGGACCCGGATCGTCCGATCAAACCAAGGTGCCTCGTAACAGCAACAACCACATAAGTCAAACTCGTCAGGGCGTGTAAAACCACTGACGCCACTACTAGCTAGAAAGAAAACGCACGTCCCCCCTGATGTCCTCTCCCGTTTCTAGTTCATACCGGGGTGTGAGGCTCGCGATTCCACGTTATACACAAAGCAACGCCACACAGGCGGTGCTTTGATCATCACCACAAGACTTTGCTTTTCAACAGAAGCCCTGTTCATTTGCCACTTAGGCATGCCACACTAGCAATTCATGCCATGCGACTGATGTCCATCAATATACAACCTCTGAGCTCGTGCGTTTCAGAGAAGGGCGTTAATCAAAAGAATAAATTCTCCGCCACCAAACAGATGTATATTTAACAGAGATCAATCAACACAGAATAAAATCCAATGTCAGACACACAGTCCATTTACAAGTCCGTTCTGGGTCTGAACGAAACCGTAGGCACTATATACCTCGCAAACCCATCGATCACCACGTACGTCTGAACGATCACCACTCATTATCCATATTTCGGGATGCCTCCCAATCAGGACCTCGGTTACCATCCAAACGAGGTGAAAATCTCCGGTCTTCGACCACCGTCTTTATCTTCGATTTTTATCGTCGATTCAGTTATTCAGAATGGGATAAACCCGGTCTTTCTGAGCAACTCACGTATATAATAAACAAGTGCAACACTAACATATACACGCATCATTTCAATTCATTAATCACTAACCGTCAATCAGTAAGAGAACGATTTCCCAAATATTAACCCCGAAGGCCGAAACCAACATCAGATCAACACCCAGGAAGCCATTCGACTTAGCCAACCTTCAGTTAATTTCTAAATCACACCCTAATCGTTTATAATATTTTATAACGATTTATCGCTATTTGTATTTATTTTAAAATAGCCAATTTATTCAAAACGACGCTTCGGGCCATAACGCGACCGTGGCGCTGTTTTTCTTCAGATTTGATTTACACATATCTGAAAATCTAACCGTTGGATCTTCACAAAATTTACATCATTAGAAAGATCTTTTCAAGACGAATCCAACGGTTCCACTTTCGGGAAAATCCGACGATCGGATCTCCCGGTATAATCGTTTGAAGTTTCGATTTCGAAATACGAACTGCGTCGTTATTCGATTAAATATAATTATATTTATATTTATATATAAATATAATCGTTTCTGGCGTTGTTTTCCTTCAGATCTGAATTAAACATTTCAGACAATCCAACCGTTGGATTTTTACAAAGTTAGTGCCGTTGGAAAGATATTTCCAAGGCGAACCCAACGGTTGCGATTCTAGGAAAATCCGATGGTCGGATCTCCCGATATAATCGTTTGAAGTTTCGATTTTGAAATACGAACTGCAGCGTCGTTATTCGATATATTTTAACTCTATTCCTATATATATATTGATTCTTCGATTTCAAAGCTATATTCTTTTCATACATTTGATAAAAATGATATTTTTATCTAACTGTCTTCTATTTCAACACTTCACTATTTTTAACAATTCATTTATATAATAAAAATGTGATTTTTATTGTAAAGCAATTCATTTCAAAACTCTATTATTTTATATAGTTCATATAGGTAATAAAAATAGGAATTTTATTATAAAACAATTTCTTTCAAAACGGGATTATTTTATACAGTTCATATAGATGATAAAAATGTGATTTTTATTATAAAACAATTTATTTCTAAATATGAATACCATTCAACACATGAATTTCAATTCAACGAATGAATATCGATTCAACACATGAAGGTTTTCTATAGTTTATATATATAGATAAAAATGTGATTTTTATATTTAAAACACGAATACGATTCAACACATGAATTTCTATCCAACGAATGAATATCGATTCAACACATGAAGGTTTTCTATAGTTTATATATTTAGATAAAAATGTGATTTTTATATTTAAAACACGAATACCATTCAACACATGAATTTCTATCCAACGAATGAATATCGATTCAACACATGAAGGTTTTCTATAGTTTATATATATAGATAAAAATGTGATTTTATATTTAAAACACGAATAACATTCAACACATGAATTTCTATCAACGAATGAATATCGATTCAACACATGAAGGTTTTCTATTCAACGAATAAATATAAGTTTCAACAATTGAAAATAATTCAAACACATGAATATTTTTCAAAATTTCGGCAGCATAACGACAGGGTAGTTAAAACCGGGACCAGTCCCTAATACGACTCCTTGCTCTACCATAAAACCTCACGGTTTTTGACAATGGGGATCATGCATCGAGTTCGCACGCAGGCGGCATGTATATATTTATTTCATTTCACAATCTAATCCTATGTGGTTTCAACCAACTATTTCTCAACCACAAATGGGTCTTTTTCAACCACAATCAATCAATATCAACCACAAACAATTCTAATCAACCATTCGCTATCAATCAATTTTCACACCAATCACAACCAATAAATATCGTCCTGGTTTGTGGACGAGGGGCGTATATATATATATATTTTATATATAGCAATTTACTTCTATTTCAACACATATATAAATTTTTACTACGCATATATAACTTATACATCGAACGTACAACTTATACAATGCTTATACATGAGGTGTACAACGCTTATATAACTCATACATCGATTATATAATTAATACATCGTCGTTTTCCATATCGTTTATAAATTAGAAATCTCATATTGGGTTCCACTCCACCAAAAATAGCAGAAGGCTCAGAAAAATATGCGGTCTCTTCTAAAATGTAGAAGACGTCCACTACGGGTCACGATGTTTCCTGTTTCATCGAATTTCATCAAGAATCGAAAAAGATATGATTTTTCAAAGTTCAGATGTAATAAAAGATGCACCTTTCACGATGGTTCAAAACTAAGTTTTGATCTTTCGATCAAACCGTTGCGCGATAGGAGAATCAGCTCACACACAGCGTCGAAGAGCTTCGAACCACCTTCCCGGCGCTGGTGGTTTCACTCCGTTCGGTGGCGCCTGTACGTCGCGGCGGCGGTCCAAACTCGTTGACTTTGAGGACCCGTAACTCCCTCCACACTTGATGATAACTAGCAAACCATAGATGGATTTGAAGAGGAGACGAAGAGCTTTGAAATGAATCAAGAATCACTCGCTTTAATTGTGAAACATAGGAGAAATCGAAGAGAGAAGGTGGCGACATCATTTCCGTCGTGCGCATCTCTAATCGGGGAGAGAGAAAGAAGATACTGGCCAATCAATTTTTTTTATTTTATTTATATATTTTCAAAATTCTAAAATACCCCTTTCACACACGAATGCCAATTCAAACCCAACGACCATCGTCCCTAGCATTTTACCCCCATTCGAACACAATGGAATATGTTTCGTAGGCCCATTCGACTGTTTCAGTCAGTTTCCATTCAAATTAAAATATATAACATTCATTAGTTTGATTGAACGTACGTTTCAATTTGCCAGGGCACAAATTAATTCGAAAAATTCCAGAAAAATAAATCTAGCTATGTTTTGACGATACGGTCCCAACAAAACTAGTTTCGTCGAATTCTAAGACCGTTTGCAAAAAGGCCCATTTCTGGTCGATCCAATTTAACTGTAATTGACTAAAACACGTTTCCTTTGCCACGCTCACATACTAGCTTCAAAATTTATGAAATTTGAAACCTAGCAATAACTTCACATCCCGGATCCAACAAAAGTGTTTCGTCGAATTCCGAGGGTCGTTTGCAAAATGGCCAATTTCACGGGCTATACAAATTCCATAGCGACCTTCTGAAAAATCATTTGGCCATAACTTTTGCTTTCCGTTATGAAAATTTGCTTTTTTAGATTCGTTAGAAAGGTGTTCACTAACAGATTTAAATATTTTTTGGTTTCACTCAAATCCGTTTTGTTTTGCCACCCGGTATAGTACGACAAAGTTTGAATTCAAATTTTGAACTACCGCGCCATTCCAGGCCTTGTTTATAATTAGAATTAATTATATTCGTTTTAAATTGTCGATTCAACTCAGTTTTCATTGCTATTATTTAAATATTTATTTTAAATATTTAAAATCCATTATTTTAGCCAATTTAAAAATTTTAAATTGGTTCAGATTTTCTGGGTCGTTACAATCTCCCCCACTTAAAACTTTTCGTCCCCGAAAAAAGAATAACAAGTTGAAAGTAGTTTGATTCATCAACTCTACGTTCGATCTGGCTTCAATTCTCCAACTTCTCAATTTCTGAGAATTTTCAAATTCTTCAAAAATTTGGGCTAACACCCAGAATTTTCGAAAATTTTCGCCATAACCTCCTTTGTACGTGGAGGGGTTTGGAAATTTATTGGGTCATATTAGGTACCCAATAAATCCTAATAAGCATGCACATATTTATAGTGATATATTCTGGTGTTTACAGGGGAGCGTGTATTGATAATAACTCCAAAGAATAAATTCTCGTCACCCTGTCAAAGCCTGAGGGAGTGTGTATTTTAAATGCTCCAGAGGATAAATCCTCGTCACCTCGTCCCGTGTGGGAAATAAATAGTCCATGTGCCGTATCTAATGACTAGAGAGACGTGATTATTGTCAACTCCAGACCCGTGTGGGGTTTTTATTAATCTGGCAATTTAATCGTTACAATTTAAATAGTCCATATCAGTCATCTGTTCAACCTGTAAAATATAGTCATCGCCATACAAGCCTCTCGCTCGTACGGTAAATCTTCCACCTCGTCACACAAGCTCCAAATGCTTATGTGGTATATGATGAAGTATGCCTATCTTCAGAAGTATGCCATGCAGTGTAGTTCAAAATTAATTGTTACTATCCTATGGCGATGTTTATTTTTACACACAGAATAACCAGCACTTCGCATCCAATGGCATTCACAGGAGATGATATAATAATATTTCGCATCCAACTCATTAAGGTTTACCTATTTGTCGGGCGCACAAATAAAATCTTTACTCAACAGCTAATCCATTTACCTGTTCAAACATATATATAATGCACAAGTATATATATTTCTATCTATTTTTAATCAGTTCAATGTGTGATCTAAATGAATAAATTCTACCATTATTCCATTATTGATTAAATTAACTATTGTTTCAATAATTCAATTAATCAAATTTACAATCACACAACACAACAACAATCAAATTGTTTTTAAACCTTTCAAAACCATACAAATTAATTCCTATTTTCTTTTAAAATCATTCAGACTATAGAATTAAAAGTGCACATCCATGGAAAGAAAATTACAACAGAGTAGAGAACTAATTGGTAATGCAAAGTATGGTAAATGTACCTTGCACTGGAGTCAAACAGAGATATCCACTCGGCATCTAGGATAAGCTTTCTGAATGCTCTCCTCGGTTTCCCAAGTACAATCTCGCGGATCTCCACTCCATTTCACTTTGACTAAGCGAACCGTCTTGTTCCTCAGCTCTTTGGTTTCTTTGCCGATAATCTTTAGCGGCTCTCTCCCCACAGCTAATTCTGGAGTAATTTCAATATCCTGTT
The DNA here is from genome assembly GCA_030737875.1 of Allium sativum. Taxonomy (NCBI): domain Eukaryota; kingdom Viridiplantae; phylum Streptophyta; class Magnoliopsida; order Asparagales; family Amaryllidaceae; genus Allium; species Allium sativum. Next base: position 13,233 of record JASFAX010007142.1, on the reverse strand, counting down.
GAGCTGCTTCTTCTACGATCAAGTCTGGATCATGAACGTGCTTTCGAAGTTGAGATACATGAAATACATCATGAACTCCAGGCAACCAATCAGGCAGTTTAACCCTATAAGCGAGAGTTCCGATCCGTTCCAGAATAGGAAATGGACTAATGAATTTGGGCGCCAATTTCCCTGTTTTACCGAACCGGATTTCTCCTCTCATCGGCGATACTTTCAGATATACATAGTCGCCAACAACAAAGGTTATATCTCTTCTTCTCCTATCGGCATAGCTCTTTTGTCGACTCTGAGCGGCGAGTAATCGCTTCTTAATAAAGTCGACTTTATCGGCAGCTTCTCGGATCATATCAGGCCCTAACACAAGTCTATTTCCAGGTTCGACCCAACAAGCAGGAGATCGGCACGGTCTACCATACAATGCTTCGAACGACGACATTGTCAGACTTGCCTGGTAGTTGTTATTTGAGAATTCAGCCAAATGCAGATGGTCTTCCCATGATCCACCGAAATCTATAACACAAGCCCTCAATAGATCTTCCAAAATACGATTCACCCTCTCAGTTTGACCGTCTGTTTGAGGATGATAAGCGGTGCTCAAATTCAGCTTCGTTCCCAGCTCTACTTGAAATGCCTCCCAGAATTTACTAGTAAATATTGTATCTCTATCACTAACTATACTGAGCTGCACTCCATGAAGTCTAACAATTTCCTTGAAGTATATCTGCGCCAGACTCTGAGCAGTTCTGTTTGATCTGACAGGTATGAAATGGGCGGTCTTCGTGAAGCGATCTATGATCACCCAAATACTGTCATTCCCTTTTCTGGTTCTGGGCAGACCATCAATGAAATCCATAGAAATATGTTCCCACTTCCAACCGGGAACGTCTAGCGGTTGTAATAGCCCAGCTAGTTTATGTTGGTCGCTTTTGACTAGCTGGCAAGTAGGGCATCGGCTAACATATATCGAGATGTCTCTCTTTAACGACTTCCACCAGAATGTGCGCTTGATATCGTTATACATTTTACTCACACCCGGATGTATACTGAGCTTAGATTTGTGGCATTCATCAAGCACAACTCTTCTGAGTTCAGGAATTTCTGGAACACAAATTCGTCCTTCTAACCTCAGAATCCATTCGCCGTCGAGCTGGAAATCCGAAGCATTGCCTTCTCGAATTCGCTGACTCATTCCCTTGATAAATTGGTCGTCTTTTTGGAGAGCCGATATCTTGTCAATCAACGAAGTCGCAATGATAAAACTGGCGATCTTTTCGTTCTTTCGGCTTAACGCATCGGCCACGACATTGGCTTTCCCTGGAATGTATAGAATCTCAAAATCATATGCTGCAAGGAACTCTAGCCAACGTTGCTGCCTCAGATTCAGGTCTTTCTGAGTGAATAGATACTTTAACGACTAATGGTCCGTATATAGTTCAAATCTCTCACCCAGAAGATAGTGTCTCCATATTTTTAAGGCGAATACTATAGCCAATAACTCAAGATCGTGAGTTACGTAGTTCTTTTCGTGCGGCTTCAGTTGACGGCTAGCATTAGCAATCACTTGGCCCCTTTGCATTAACACTGCGCCAAGGTCTTCTCTAGAAGCATCAGTCCAGACTTTCAAATCCTGATTGCCATCGATGATGGCTAACACTAGAGCAGTCGTTAGTCTTAACTTTAGCTCTTCAAAAGCCTCCTCACTTTCTGGAGTCCATTTGAATTTAGAGCGTTTCTTCGTAAGCTTCGTTAAATGACCAGATATCTTCGAAAAGTTTTTAATGAACTTCCGATAATAGCTAGCCAATCCGAGAAAACTGCGGACCTCAGTGGGGGTACTGGGCTGTTTCCAATTCTGAATAGCTGTGATTTTACTTGGATCCACAGCAATTCCTTCTTTAGATACGACGTGGCCTAGAAATTTCACTTCGTCCTACCAGAATATACATTTGGAAAACTTTGCTTTTAATACATTCCTTCTGAGGATTTCTAACACTTGTTCCAAATGTTTTTCGTGTTTGGCCTTTGATTTAGAGAAGATTAGAATATCATCAATGAAAACCAGAACAAATTTATTCAAAACCCCTCTGAACACTCTATTCATCAGATCGACGAAGTAAGCTGGAGCGTTACATAAGCCGAACGGCATTACTAACCATTCGTAGAATAGGTCGGGACCTCTAAATGCTGTCAAAGGAACACACTCCTCGGCGATACGAAGCTGATGGAGACCTGTAGCTAGGTCCATTCGTGAAAATACTTGTGCGCCATTTAATCGATCCAATAAATCATCAATCCGCGGCAATGGATATTTTTTCTTTATTGTTTGGTTGTTTAAATCACGATAATCCACACATAAACGTAGAGTACCGTCAGATTTTGGGACAAACACCACTGCTGCACCCCAATCAGAGAAACTAGGCCTGATCAGACCCTTCCATACGAGCTGTCGTGTTTGATTGTCTAATTCCTCTTTCTCCTTTAAGGACATTCTCTGAATAGCATGAACTATCGGCCTTGCATTCGGAATTAAAGCAATTTTGAAATCTATTTCTCTCTGCGGAGGTAAGCGAACAACTTCCTCGAACACATCCGCATAGTTCTTACCGACAGGAATATCTTCACTAGGTCGAGAATATTCTCTGTGATTTCAGGGACATTTTCTATTTGGGCTGGAGAAACATTTAGAGCTGCCCAGAAGTCTTTTCTATTAGGTTTCTGACCTTCATACGGTATGGTTATATAATTTCCTGATTTAATCCTAGCCCTAACAACTCTCTCGGTGCATCTAACCTCTGCTTCATATTTGGTTAGACAATCAAATCCCAAAATAAGATCGAATTCATTAAAATTCATGACGATAGAGATAGTAGGGAATTTATAGCAGGAAAAGGAGACAGGTACTGCACAAACCCAACTGAGATCGATGGAACCCCCGACTGGATTTTGAACAGTCATTGGTTCTTTGAGCTTCCTCAATTTCAAATCCAACTTCTTAGCTTCATTCTTTGCAATAAAGCTTCGTGACGCGCCTGTGTCAAACAGTACTTTGACTGGAATGTTTTTGACAGTAAGCGTTCCATCTAAAACATCAGCCCTTTCCTGAGCAGACGAAGATGCAGGCACTTCTGCCACTTCATTTACCTGAGCTTCTCTGGTTGTTTTTAACAGCCGACACTTTTGTTTTACATGACCAAACCGATGGCATTGATTGCATCTTTTACTTTCCTGGAGCTTCTTGCCAGATTTAAACCCATCCTCCTTTCGTTTCTTCGAGGATTTACACTTCCTGGTCAGATGCCCCTGTTTATTGCAGTTAGAGCATGTGGCAGTTGTTACTGGTTCCTTCTTAAATTTAGCCCTTTTTCTCTTGGCTCTGGGCTTCTTACTGACCCCAGACCTCGTACTGGCTTCAGGAATATCAGTTTCAGACTCAAATTTCTTACTAGAGCTGACCTCTTCTTCATAAGACAACATACCTTTCTTGTCGAAATCTTCATACTGGTAAGCCATATATATCATTTCAGAAAAGGGGAGCTCCACATTCCTCATTACACAGTTCTGATATTTTCTTTGCAGGCCATTAATAAATCTCAGATTCTTCCTCTTTGGATCTTGAATCAGATGAGGAGCAACGTGAGAAAGTTCGTTGAATTTCTTATGATATTCTGGGATGGTCATATCACCTTGTATCAAATAAGAAAATTCATCACATAATCGCTCGGTTGCTTCGGGAGGAGTAAATATTTCTAAGAAAATCACTTTGAATCTGTCCCAGGTGATATCACCTTCTGGATTATCTTTAATAACTGAATCCCACCAAAACAAAGCTTCTTCTTTGAGTGCCCAAGACGCCAGTAATCTTTTTTGATCGTCTCTCAGCTTTAAACCCTCAAAGATTTTCTCTGTAGAACCAATCCAAGCTTGTGTTTCCATAATGGACTCTTTGCCTAAGAATGGCAATCCACCCTGTTAGCCTACTTTGTGAACTAGGCAACACAAAGTCAAGAAACCAACCATTGAAGAATATTTCAAGATGTAAGACTCCGGTTCGGATCGGAAGGAAACACCACAATTCAGATTGATAGCAGCATATCGGTTCGGATCGGGTGGGATTCTCTGTTCGGATCGGATGTCTCTTACTGGATAGATTGGCAAAGCATACCTGATCGGATCGGAAGGCCAATAAATCTCAAGTGGATCGGAAAGCCGTCTGCTTGCCACGACGCTGGAGCGGAGCGGAGTATGGCTAGAGAAGAAGAGACGTCCAAGCTACTCCGGCTCGGATCGGGTATTCCGATCCGAGCCCCCAACCTGCACGTCTCCGACCCGCACCCATGATTCAGGGAAATCTCCTATAAAATCGCCTGGAGAACCGGACCGGATATGACTAATTCCTACCCCTAACGTCCGTCTCTTTGATGTGTTGTCAGCTTGATAATCCATCCGAACCCGAAGAGAGTGCGATGGAGGACACGTGTTCCGACCCGGATTGAGTCTCAGGCAAATTCACACCTATAAATACCCCATCTAGATACAAAGAGAAGGATCTTTTTTCAGCACTTTTGAGAATCCAAGTTCCTCCATCATCCGAACTCCATTATTCCCGGAGAATCCAAATCATCTTTCATTCCTTGTTTTAATCATTTGAGTGAATAAAAGTGAGTTGTGAGTGAATCCTACATTGCATTTGTAACTGAATTACTGAATATAGTGAAAACTAAGTGGATGTAGGCATTTCTTCGCCGAACCACTATAAATCTTGTGTGTTCTTTTTTATTTCTGCTTTACTTTATCTCGTTTCTAATTAATTTGGGTGTTAGAACCACATTTGGGTCTAACATTTTGGTGCTTTCACTGAGAATCCTCATCTAAATTCTTTATTTTCCGGGATCTCTTTCTACTTTTTGGACCGTTGAGTTCAAAGAAGTGAATCCTTAAGTTTCTCCGTTTTTTTTTTAACATTCATTGAAGTGATTGTTGAAGACTCATGGCCAAAGGAAAAGGCAAAGAAATTCAGTCTGTTCAAGGAAATGGAGCTGGCGAAGATCAGCAACATGCTGTTGTAACAAGGTCTCGGGGGCAGAGTTCAGCAGCAGGGAGAATCAATGCAGGAAATCCGAACCGACAGCAAGGGGAGAGCTCCGATCCGATCCGGGTAGGGGACTCCGAAGCAGTGCACTCCCCCAGTCTGAACCGACCCGACTTGCTCGCTACACACCGATCCGACCAGGCACCCCAGCTCCGATCCGACCCAACTTCCTACCTCCGATCCGACCCGATGCTTGGTGAAGCTGGAACATCTACTCGAGTCCCCGCGAATGCTCCAATTCCAGCTGCCAGGGTTGGAGACCAGGTCAATCCATCTGCTCCCATCACTCAAGGAGATTTCTCGCGCTTGCTTGATATGCTTGAGAGCACGAGGGAAGCCATGAGAGTTCATGAGCGCACTAATCTCATGATGCAGGAAAATATGAGGCTCATGAGTCGGGAGATCAATGAGCTCCGCCGGCAGAGAACTCCATCACCGGTTCGTCACACACCCGTAGATCAATCTTCATCTTCCGAGGAAGAGAGGCCCCGTGAGCGAAGGCCACTCGAATGACCTCAGAACGTGGAGCAGCTAACGTTTGGATCTTTGGGATCTCGCGAGGATATCGCACGAGCATTAGGAAACGATAGCCCCGCTCGGGGGCAGAGACTCCAGTCCCCTCTTCCCGAGATCGACCGGGAACACAGGGAAAGGAATCGGGTAGAGGCAGCTCGTAGAAGAAGGGCATCTCCTGAGCATGAGCCCAGAAGGAACTCGGACACTAGGGCCAGGGAACCTGAGCAGCCCCTAACTAGTGCCGATGTACAGGCAATGGTTCGCCGAATTATGTCCGAGAGCAGGAATTATACATATGAAGACTATGGCATCGAGCGAAGCCATACTCCGTTCACTGATGATATCCTAGATTTCCAGTTTCCCCGACGCTTTAACTTGCCACAGATGGACAAATACAACGGAAGGACTGATCCGGGACAGCACTTGATGCGGTATTCGTGGCTCATGAACGCCGCTGCTGCCCCTGATGAAGTAAAGTGCAAAGCATTCCCAATCTACCTGGAAGATGTGGCATTGTTCTGGTTTACCCGGCTTCCTCCTCGTTCAATTTCTAATTACAAAGAACTAAGCGAGCGTTTCATGAACCAGTTTCGACTACATGCCCGCAAGTCCAAGAGTGTTATTGAATTGTCGAGGATCAAACAGGCACCAGGAGAATCTTTAAGGGCATATTTAGATCGTTTTAACCAAGCTGTAACTGAGGTCAGTGACCCGCATGAGCCCACTATTCTGATGGCATTGAAGGAAGGAGTCGATCCTGAATCGGAGTTTGGAGACTACCTTTCTGGGAAGACACCCCCCACAAGGGCGATATTCTACGAAAAAGCCGATATTTACCTAAGACGAGAGGAGGCCCGGGCAAACCGGAAAAGAAAGTCTGAGACAGCTTCAAAGGAGAATGTGCAGAGTAATATTGCCGTGAAGCAGTCTGGGGAAAGTTCTGGCAAGGTTGAAGTAAATGTAGGAAATAAGGGTGGAAACAACAACAACCGTAATTCGAACGGTAACAGGAGAAACAGAAATAGGGGAAGCGACCCTAACAAAAGGCCCCGATTCCAGAATTACGAGGACTATACACCATTGAATGACACCCTGGAAAATATTTACCTGGATACGTACAATGTGTTGCAGTACAAAAGACCGCCACCTCGTGATTCGACCGAGAAAGAAATGGCGACAGGGAAATTTTGCTTGTTTCATGGAACACATGGACATTCGACCAATGAGTGTCGGCATTTGAGGGATGTAATTGAAAAGTTGCTGCGTGAAGGAAAGTTGGATGAGTACAAGGTTGCCCCGAGGGACAGGGGGCAAGGAGAGCAGGCTCCAAAACAGATCCTCCCTGCTCCTAAGCCTACCGCGCAGCAGAAAGGTAAAGGGATTGTCATCAACTCCATAGTAGGCGGACCACACCCAGCAATCCGAAGTTTTAGGTCAATGGACCAATATGTGAATGCTGCCAAGCATCAAGATGTGAATGAAGGTGACGATTTGGAAGATGTCACCCCTATAAAACAACAAAAAACCATGTTCGATGACGTGGTATTTCGCAGCCGAGACAACACAGGGATACAATCTCCCACCAATGATCCGTTGGTTATTACTACCACCATTGGGCCGGCCTTGGTCCATAAGGTATTAGTAGACAACGGAAGTTCCGTTAATATTTTGTTCAAGAAATCATTTGATCAGATGAAGCTTGAGCCCGAAGATCTGAAACCTTGTGAAGGATGGATTAGAGGTTTCAATGGAGCGACGACGTCTCCCATGGGATATATAGAGTTGCCTGTAACCCTAGGGCAAGGAGAACGTAGAAGAGTGCGAATGCTTCAGTTCGTAGTATTGGACGTAGATTCGCCATATAACGCATTTTTAGGGAGACCTGCCCTCGCTGAATTTAGAGTTTGTATCGCCCCTTGGTGCTTGTTACTAAAGTTCCCAACCGAAGCCGGGACTGGAGTAATAAGAGGGGATCAGGTTTCTGGACGGGCCTGCTACGTGGCCGAACTGAAGATGTTGATGAAAGGAGTTAATGCAGAGAGTAAGGATGCCCCGTCTCCCTCAAAGGGGGACTCGGCATAGCAATTAGAGGAATTGACCCCAAAGGAGTTGCCCAAAGGAACACCTGAAGACCTGGATCCTAGAAAAGACGAGGAACCAGAGGTTAGGAATGCAACTCCTAACGAAACGACAGTGGAAATTCCTGTTGATAAAGCTGATCCGACGAAAGTCTTGAAGATCGGTTCCCAATTGGATCCACGTCGTGCTGAAGAGCTGACGGACTTCTTGAAGGCAAACTTAGATGTGTTCGCCTGGACCCATGCTGACATGTGTGGGATATCGCCTTCCATTATCAGTCACAAATTGAATGTAAATCCGAAGCATCCGCCTGTGAAGCAAAAGAGACGCACGCTGGGCCCAGAGAGGTCGGCTGCCCTCAAAGAGGAAGTAGAGAAATTGAAGCAAAATGGATTTATTCGAGATTCGACCTATCCCGACTGGATATCGAATCCCGTCCTGGTAAAGAAGCCAAACGGAAAGTGGCGAACTTGTATTGACTTTTCAGATTTAAATAAAGCTTGCCCAAAAGATAGTTTCCCACTTCCCAGGATTGACCAGCTTGTAGACTCGACAGCAGGTCATGAGCTTCTCTCTTTCATGGATGCATACTCTGGATACAATCAAATTCCTATGCATGTACCAGATCAAGAGCATACAAGTTTCATCACGAATTTGGGGTTATATTGTTATGTTGTAATGCCATTCGGGTTAAAAAACGCTGGAGCTACTTATCAGCGGTTGGTAAATAGAATGTTTTATGATCAAATAGGAAAAACTATGGAAGTTTATGTGGATGATATGCTTGTTAAATCAAAGCAGTCTTCCAGTCATACGCAAGACTTAGCGGAAATGTTTGGTATCTTGCGAAAATACCGTATGAAATTGAATCCTTTAAAATGTTCATTCGGGGTGGCGTCGGGAAAGTTCCTTGGCTTCATTGTGAGTTCCCGAGGATTTGAGATCAACCCTAGCCAGATAGCGGCGATTAGAAATATCGAAGAACCAAGAAGAATTAAAGACGTCCAAAGTCTGGCAGGAAAGGTAGCGGCATTGAGTAGATTCATCTCTAAAGCCACCGATAAATGCGTCCCCTTTTTTGATTTGATAAAAAGGGGAAAGAAGAACTTCCAGTGGACTCCCGATTGTGTCGAGGCCTTCCAAAATCTGTTGGAGCTGTTAGAGAAACCGCCAATCTTGTCAAAGCCCGTAGATCACGAAGAACTATTCGTTTATCTAGCAGTCTCGGCCCACGCTGTCAGCACAGCTTTGGTTCGAGAGGAAGACAAAGTACAAAGGCCAGTATACTATGTGAGTAAGAAATTAGCAGCGGCAGAGCGCAACTATCCAAAGATCGAGAAGCTTGCTTATAGCCTCCTGATTGCATCCCGAAAACTTCGTCACTACTTCCAAGCCCATCCAATAACCATATACACCGATCAGCCGTTAAGACAGGTGTTGCAGAGACCCGAAGCGTCGGGAAGGTTGATAAAATGGAACATAGAACTAAGCCAGTTTGATTTGAATTTTCAACCACGAAAGTCAATCAGGGGGCAAGCTCTAGTGGACTTTATTGCGGAGTTCACCATTCCAGATGAAGAAATAATCAATGACCGAGTGGTCAAATCCGAGGATAAGCTAGAGATGAATCCGTGGAAATTATATACAGATGGAGCTAAAAATGACCGAAGATCCGGAGCTGGAATTGTCTTAGTCACTCCGGAGGGACGATCGTTATATTACGCCCTACGGTTAGAATTTTCGGCAACTAACAACGACTCTGAGTATGAAGCCCTGATTGCCGGGCTGAAACTTGCTAAAGACCTCGGAGTAAAAATGATGGACATATTTTGTGACTCTAAGATTGTTGTTTGTCAAGTGCGAGAGGAATTCGCGGCTCGAGGACCTCGACTTATCGCCTACCTCAAGAAAGTGAAAGAGCTATTGAATAGCTTAGATCGGTACAGCATAACACATATTCCCAGAATTGAAAACCAGAAAGCGGATAGACTGGCAAAACTGGCTAGTTCTGACAATCCAGAAGGGACTGAGGTAATTCCAATTGAAACATTGGAATCGCCCAGCTTTGAGTCAATGGAAATTGAATTCGTTCTTGAAGCGGAACCAGAGAAGGAGTCATGGATGACTCCAATCAAGAGTTTTCTTAAGGATGGGACACTCCCATCGAAGAAAAGTGAGAAAAGAGCTGTAGTCCGCAAAGCTGCCAGATATGTTATGCAAGACGATACTCTCTATAGACAAGGATTTTCTATGCCCCTGTTACGATGTATCGCACACGACGACATCAAGCGTGTACTGAGAGAAGTGCACGAAGGTGAGTGTGGAGATCATACAGGAGGTCAAACTTTAGCAAAGAAAATATTGCGGTACGGATACTTCTGGCCTACGATCAACAAGGATGCAGCTGATTATTCACGACGCTGCGATAAGTGCCAGAGATTCGCCAAAATCCCCAGGGCACCGTCAACCCAGCTTAAATCGATGGTAAGTCCTTGGCCGTTTGCCACATGGGGAATCGATATCATTGGAGTTTTACCAATTGCTAAAGGAGGGGCTAAGTATGCCATAGTAGCCGTGGATTATTTCACGAAATGGGTGGAAGCTGAGCACTTGACCAAGATCACAGCAAGAAAAGTGATAAGTTTTGTGGTCAGAAATATTATATGCCGGTTCGGGATCCCAAGAACGATTATAACTGACAACGGAACCCAGTTTGACAGCTCCGAATTCAGAAATTTTTGCCAGAAATATAAGATAGACAAACGATATACTGCAGTTGCCTATCCACAATCGAATGGGCAAGTAGAGGCAGTAAACAAAGTTATAAAATCCATCCTCAAGAAACGGTTGGAGCGTGCAAAGGCAAGATGGGTTGACGAATTGCCCCTAGCTTTGTGGGCATATCGAACAACGTTTAAAACGGCTACCGGTCATACCCCTTTCTCTCTCTCCTTTGGCTCAGAAGCAGTAATTCCAGTTGAACTGGAAGTTCCTTCCCACAGGGTGACGTATTATGACCCGATGACGAATCGGGCACTTTTACTTGAGTCTCTTGATGAAGTCGAAGAGAAAAGGGACGAAGCAGACTTGCGTGCAGCAAGACATCGGCGTCAGATGGCACGCTATTATGACAAAAAAGTTCGCCTCAGAACTTTTGAACCAGGAGATTTGGTGCTAAAGAGAGTTTTTCCATCTCTTCCTCACCTCGGCCCAAAATGGGAAGGACCCTTTGTCATCCAACGGAAACTTGATAAAGGAACATTCAAGTTAACGACCGTAGATGGCGAAGAAGTCCCTCGAGCATGGAATGCCCAACACTTAATGCGATATTTGGATTAGAAATGCTATACTTTTTGCTGTTCTTCCTGTAAACTCTGTAATAAGGCACGACTTGCCTTGGGAAAATATGACGATATGAATAAAGGACTATAAAGTGGATGTAGGCTACGACTTAGCTGAACCACTATAAAAATATTGTGTGTTATTTACTTTTATGCATTTACGTTCATTAGTTGTTCTGTTGTGATTATGAAATACAGGATAACTCAAAGCCTGAAAAAGGTTGAAACAGTTTGGACATAAAAAGAAGCACAATGATTATTTGTGCAATAAGACATAAAAGAATGAGAAAACGACATTCTTAACTCTAACTCTCCAGAGAAAGAGAGAGAGTATAAAAGCGTCTCAGACTGAGCGCTGAAAAAGAAATTCTATTCTTAACTCTAACTCTCCAGAGAAAGAGAGAGAGTATAAAAGCGTCTCAGACTGAGCGCTGAAAAAGAAATTCTATTCTGAACTCTAACTTTCCAGAGAGAAAGAGAGTATAAAGGCGTCTCCAACCGAGCGCCGAGAAAGAAATCTTTTCCCGTTGAACGACCGGGGAATAAGCAAATAACTGAACTCGAACTCTAACTCTCAAGAGAATGAGAGAGAGTATAAAAGAAATGCCAGAAAAAACAACAGATATTGATGACACAGGAAATGCTATCCCGTTAGAGAATCGGGAGCGTTCAGATTGCATGGTTAAGCACTAAAAAACCTATGGAGATTGACTGGGGACACAAATATATATACATGTCTCCCCTCTCCACAACTTTGTTTCATAACTATAGATATGCATTTTTACATAAGTGCAGAACTGCTAACAAATAAACATTGCAAAAAGTGAATTATTTTTATTTACAAATGAATAAATTTGTACAGGGAAATAACTGAAAAAGAAAGTGCGGAAGCTGCTGGTGTAGCAGCACTTATTGGTTTATAAAGATGCTAAAAAGATACAGGGGAACCCCCTATTTGGGTTTGGGATGAGCCTTCGATTTTTTGGCAGCTTTTTCCGCATCCTTTGCTTCCTTCTCGGCTTCAGTCAAGATCCGCTTTGATTTCTTTTTCCCTGAAGATGTAGTACTGGAGCCAGCAGACTTCTTCCCGGAGGGCGGGGCGCTGGAATCAAGAGAAGATTTTTTAGCAAGTTCTTCGGTAATAGATCTAGTTGAGAGCTTAACCACTAACCTTGAACCTGCATCCACCACTGCGAGGGGCTTGAGAACCTCAGGGTCTAATTCTTCAGCCTTTAATTGCAAGCGCTTGTCTTGATCAGCCTTCATGGCCGCCAAGGTAACGTCATCAGCACTTTTTGAATCCCCGGTTATTATAACCTCCGGTTCCTCATCGTGCCCCTCGTCTCCTCCGTCGTCTTTTAAAGCTGTGATCATTTCTTCATCATGGGGAGTAGTGACCTTAATTGGTTCACTTCCTTCCCCCAGGTCTGTTGAAGCAGCCTTGTCTTCCCCTTGTTTGGTCCCCTCTGCGGGCTTTGTCCCAGCGGAGGCTCCTTGAGCCACATCTGTCTTTGCGGATGATTCAACGCCTACAGAATGAGAAACATCTGTTATCAACTTAGACGAAAGCAAAGGAGTTATCATTGAGCGTTCGATCATGTAGCCAAAGGTAGTAGTAGCCTTGGCAAATTGAGGAGAAAAGATAGGAATACCTTCTGAAGACTTTTCAGCGGGGGTGACTACTACCTCTGGAGTTATTTCAGGAATGGGAGATAGTAAAGTTATCCGGGAAATTCCCGGGTTTTCGGGATCATACCCCTCTACTTCGGGAGTTATAGGAGCAGAAGAAGAGGAGCCAGCTTCGGGAATGGTTTTCTGTTTAGACTTTCGTCTCTCTTCTTCCATGGCCTCAGCAATAAGGCGGCGCCCTTCAGCTAGGCGCTCCGGTTCATCTTCTCTCAAGTATTTTTCCATCAATTTATCTTCATCAAGAGAATCGACCTTGAGTTCTTCCTTTTCCCACTCGACAATTTGATTCCATACCTGAACTAGAGTGGACGGATAGTCTTCGATCCAGGAAATGTTTCGACGACGAATAATATGCGCGAAGAATTCAATCATTAGCTCGCCGAAACCCTGAATTTCAGCCTCCGCATCAGATAATTGCTTGCGGGTTCCCTCCGCAGATTTAATAGCGCATTCTACATTGCCCTCGGCTAAAGCAGCCCTGTTTTCTGCCTCCAGCAACTTCGAAGCCAAATCAGCATT